>VYXF01012754.1:1671453-1684781 GCA_013397295.1 Polioptila caerulea
GGCGGCTCTCCGCAGCGCCGGGACGCCCGGGACCTTCAGCCGCGGCGCCGCTCCCTCCGAGTCTCAGCGCTGCCGCGTCCCTTCGCCGGCCCGGCCCGACGCGAGCGCGGGGTCGCGGGTGTAGCGGGCAAGGGCACCGAGCCCCTCCGGAAAACGGGACTCATGTTGTCACGGGGTGCTTTCCCTTCCGCGGAAGGGCGCCTCGGCTCTTGCCCAGGGTTTTGCATAGGTCAGGCACGAGAAAAGATGACCTTGGCTTCTCAAGACTTTGCCAACGGTGTGTGGCAAACGTTTAGAGGGGCTGTGTTATGAAGCTTTTTAGCTGTTGCACAGCCAGCCGAGCTAACGCTTACCTGGTTATAGGCCAGAGATAACGCTGCTGGATTGGGTTCCATAAGAGATAGATGACACGTAGGAGCCGTGTTCGTGAGCGCTGCCCCTGCAGTGCGGTTTCGTGTCAGCTGCAGGGGCACCGGGGGCTGCAGCACCTGCCGGGTTGGGGAACTGTGTCGGGTGTGGGGTGCTTTGGGGAGCAGGCAGAAGATAAGCAACAAATGTTTGTCCTAAGCACAACGTCCTCTTCAGAAAAATGGTTCTCTAAACATTAAAAGACCACTCTGCTTTTATTGTGCAATTAACCCTTTATTTGCTTATCTACTCCTATCACCTGTTTTGTCCCTCAAGTGAGAATGCTCTGGATGTGCCTACTCCTTATGTATATCCACTACTTGCCAAATGTTCTGAAAGCAGGTTTAGGAGCAGACAATGGAATTACAAAGTTCAATGCAGAGATTAGTTTGATTTTCCTATTGATTCTGTCCAAGTGACTTTAATTAACTATCCTGTACTGTTTGTTAGAATAAGCAGCCATGGCTGGCCATGACTCGGGATCTCAACACCAATTCACTGGATTTCAGAAGTACTTCAATTCCTATACCATCATAGGCAGGAGGAACGTATGTATTATGCACATTGTTTTGTAGTCTTGTATAATGGTGTTTTCTGGGGCTTACACTGAAACTAAATTTAACTTTTCTGTTTTCCAGTATGTACTAGCAACGTACACAGGTGTTGCACTCCTTGTCTTGTATTTCAAGTTTAGGCCTAAGAAGCAAACTCCTGCTGTGACAGAAAAGTAAAAGGTAAGTGGCTGATGTTCCTCCAGCACCAAAATGCTTCGGTTCCAGCTCAGGAAGCAGTGACAAAGGACTATTTGCCAATAATACAGTGTAATGAGAGACAGAAACAGAGGCACATGGACTTCCTATTTACCATTTTAAACCTCAAGTAAACTATTGCATCCCCTTATTTGGGGACATTCTGAATGAGGTGGATTATTAAAGGGAGTGCAGAAAGTATGGGATACACTATTCTTGTTCTTCTGACATGGGAAATGGGCCTAGGGGTGGGATGCAGGGAAGGACGAATAGAAGGATGTTACAGCAAGATTCATCAAGCTTTGCCTGCAAATATTAGGTGCCTCTGGTCTGCCCTTTTGCTGTAAAATAGGGATAACTTCCTAGGTTATTGAAATAATGAAGGAGTACTTAAGGACTTATTTCTTGATTGTATTAGAATTCCAAGTAGAGATTAATGCAGTCTGTTAAAACCTTCATTTGAACAGAGTAAAGGAGCACCGTAGGATGGAACTGTGTATGTTGCACACATGATTATTCAAGGCCCTTGCAGAAATGACTGGACTTGTATAACAACAAGCGTTACAGAATTTTGGAGTCACTTTTAAATACAGAATTTTCACCAAAACAGCATTTCAGCAAATCCTATGGGCTGTCCTCATAGCCTGAAGAAAGGGGTAAAAAACAGTATGCTTTAGCATTGCTGTTATATGTTAAGGAGACATCCATCACTTCTTCCTGGGTGTGCTGAAATCTGGCTGCTTGTAGCTAAAATTGTTTGGGCTTGGGGCAGGGGGATGCTCAGTTAATATTGTGAAAGAATTGCTATGTTTGACCTTTCTTCTCTTGGCAGGTTCCTGGCATGTCTGAACCTCCAATCTATGTCAGTGTAATGCAAGCTGATGACGTGTTGTGGCTAATAAAATATAAATAATTACTTCTTTTATTGGAAATATGAAATGGTCCAAAAAAGCTTAAGTGTGGTACTTCTCATTTTTCCTTCTTTGTCAAAAATAGTTGCTTGTAGCAGAGATGGAGCATCTGACTGTGTCATTACTATCTTAACTGCTGCTGTTGTGACACATCCTGAGGTGTTCTGAGCCACAGGCAGTGACCGAGGAAGGACCTCAGCTGCACAGGGCCTGGAGCTGATCCAAGCATCTCCACATGGCCCTGTCAGAGCTTGCATGGTTTGCAGCCACCTGGTTGCTCCCACTTTTTGCATTCCAAGCTAGTAGCTTACACAGAAACCGTGACATCTTCTCCCTCAGTTGTCAGTATTTTGCACAGAACCTCTTTGGCTTTGATGGAAAACCTCTGAAAATAGGCTGACCCAGTTATGGTGTTTGAGCTTTTCTGTTACTGGCTTCTCTTGCAGAGGGGAGAAGGAAAATGGCTTAGCCTGCTGATGTTAAGCTCCTGTAACCCTGCACATTCATAAACAGTGACCCAAATAGTCCCGTGCTTGCTTTTCCTGTCCCTTGTGAAAGGAGGTGCTCTAGCACAGTTAGGTGTGTGCAGCCTCCTCCCTGCCCAACACTAAAGTCTGTCTATCACATTCTCCAGTGTCTTTCTATGGCTCAATTAACACTTGGTGCCTTCCTTAGCTGTCACAGTAGTGCTGATGTGGAAGATGATACCCTGCTAAAGCTTGCAAATATCCTTCCCAAACTGAGGACAGCAGGAGGTAGGAATGATTGCTGAAAAAAATGGAGAAATTAATTGCAGGGTCTTGCATGCTCTCTCTACTTAATTTTTTTAAAAGCCATTTTTGTACATGCTGGGCCTGAACAAATCTGGTCATCTTTCCCTCCTGAGTGCTTGCATATATTAATTCTCCCACTGAAGAATGGTGGCTGTGAGAATTTAGTGTCAGGAGCTATAACCTGTGGCCTTCCTTTAGAACAAGATTTACAGGGAATGGCTACTATCAACCTAAACATTTCTGATTACTTTGTTTCTCTTAGCAGAATTGTCACAGTTACAAACTGCTCTTCCTTTCGTTGTATCCATTAAGGGAAGTAAATCTTGTAACATATAGACACAAACTATATCATTTTAGTATTTATTACAATATCAAAAGTATAAAACTGTACAAAATACAAAGGCAGAATGTGGCAGTGTTTTCTTTAAATTGTCGAAAATTGTACTGGTCATATTGAGAGCTAGGAAATTTTGTTGAGGTATCATTACACAAAAAAAAAAAATCAATATAATTTTTACTCTTTTTTCTTTGAAGAAAATGTCTAGGTGAGTTTCCTAATGAATTTTCCACACTTTATTTTGATGTATAATGCCTGTAGTATAGCTTTACTCTAACAGTTAGAGCAAGACAAGAGATGAAAGAGGAGGTAGTTCTCCATTTACTTGACCTTAGAAATGACAAGTCTTGTTTTTATTTTCACTAGAGAGCCAGTAGATTGTTCAAGTGTCCAAGTCCTTACTGTGAAGTAATGAGGAACACAAAACAGATTTCTCTGCACAAATCTTGTAAGAGATTAAGAACAAAAACCAACCCAAACCCAAGCCCCACTGGCCCTGGCCTTTTGGGGTGGTGTTTTCAGTTCAAAGACACTGACGTTCTTCCCATGTTCTGCATGTCTTAATCTTCTTTAGAAATAAAACAGGTTTATTTGTAGTCCAGGAGGACTCACTGGGTACAATCTTTTCGTGGATAGGAATTGTCACTCAGCAGACAAGCTGACCTTTCAAAAGCCAACTGACCAGCACTTATCCTTCCATGTCACCATAATGTTCCAATTTTTTGGCTAGTTTTAGTGGTTTATGTTAAACCTTATGCAGAAAAGATACAGGTTATTAATGTTCTTTTACACTTAATACAAATTAAAGGGTTAAAATCCACTTTTTTAATAGTGACTCAGTTCCCCTTTTTTATTTTCTCATACAATAAAGTATGAAAGTAAATAAAGTTCACATTGCGCTTCTGGTTGTTTATATCACTGACAGCACTGGCTACCTTTGAAAACAGTAACAAGATCTGTGTTTCTGACACCTCGAAAGAGCACAGGAGTTTGAAATCTTTTCAGGACGTAGTACTTGGCTGCATAAAAACCGTACACGGAGCTTCGCGGCAGTTCCCACAAGCATCGGGCTGTCGGGCCTGCTCCGTCAATGCCCTGGTTGTTGCTATGATCTCACCAAGCCTGCTGCCCAGCCCAGGCTGTAGTGAATCAAACTACATTCTTCTTTCCTGAAAATGGACAGTTTTGCTTGTGTTTGAGACTGATGACATATTTGCTAACCATAAATTAAGTGCTTTAAAAAAATCTGAGAACACATGTAAAGGCTGTTAACTTTCCACAAGTTTCAGCAGAGCTCAGTCCCATCTCTGAGAAGAGATGGCTCATTTCATATGTACAATCTATGTCACCAAAAGCACCACGAACAGTTCCTTCTTTTACAGCCACAATGTCTTGTCAATCTCCAGCATTTTCAAACTGCAGATAAATACGAAACAGCAGAACTGAGAAACGCTGCTTGCATTAATTACAGTTTCATACTCCTTGCAATGGACTTGTGGGCTCCTGTTCAAGACATTCCCTCTCGTCTCACATCTGAGGTCACTACTGCAATGACTTGGCACAGTCAGTCTCAGCTTCCTGATCTACTGTGAGCTGTAGGCTCCTGCAGCCAGCAGCAGGTTCCTGCGTGTGAAATGGAGATGAACCACCGGGGTTGATTTGGTCATGTATGTGCCCAGGAGCAAGTCCTGTGAGTTCTCAGGCAAGTTTATGTGTCCAGTGGCTGTAGTAAAGTCATCAGTTTCTAAATCTTCAAATGCTTTCACAGCATCCCAGAGACGAACTGTGTTATCCATTGAACCTAAAAAGAAAAAACCCACAGTTTAAACTATTTAATTAATAAAATGGTATATCAAAATGGGTCTGGGGAGCGAATTGACAGAAATTAAAGCTCAGAAAGCAAAATACTATAGCAAGCCTCACACAGCATACTAAATGCACACATAAAAGTTACCAGTAGCTGCTTTTGCTAAGCAACTGATTCTACTTTGTCTTTCTCAATTTAAGGAACTAATTATATCATTCCTCTTCAGAATTATGGAATACAATGGACACTTCACTGTTCCTGGTGAATTTTACCTGACGCTAAAATCTCCCCATCCCTGCTGAATCTGAGTGCATAGACAGTGTCAGTGTGCCCTTTCAATTCGCCAACCATCAAGCCATGTCCAATATCCCACAGCAGAACTCTTCCGTCTGTTGCTCCAGTAGCCAGGAATCGTCCATTAGGAGAAAATGCCAATGAATGAATTGGTCCCTAAAACACACATGGGGGCACAGCAAAACAAGTTAATTAAGTCTACTCACATTCAGTCAGTCAAGCTCTGCACAGAACAGAACTGTTTAGCATCTCAGCACAGAAATAAATCACTTTAACACTGTCAGTGATCTGCCTTTACCTTATGTCCAGTGAATATTCTAACACAATTCCCATTCAAAACATCCCAGAGCCTTATAGTCCTGTCTGCTGAGCCTGTAGCAATATAGTTGGAGTTTGGATGAAATCGGGTACACGTCACATCTGCAAGATGGCCAGCAAAGATCCGTAATGGCTGGTAGTGATCTGTTGCCCACAGACTGAAAAGAAAAGCTTTATTAATAAAAGAACCCTAAAGAAGTTCAGTCTCTGTATCTGTTGGAGCAGCTCTAGAGGAGGCCACAAAAATGCTCAGAGGGCTGAACTACCTCTGCAATGAGGAAAGGATAACAGTTTAGCCTGGAGAAGAGTTGGCTCTGGGGAGACCTTGTTGTAGCCTTTCCGTACTTAAAGGGGGATTAGAAGAAAGATGGGGACAGACTTTTTATCAGGGCCTATTGCAACAGGACAAGGGATAATGATGTTAAACTAAAGGAAGGTAGATTTAGTTTAGATATAAGGAAGACATTTTTTACAATGAGGGTAGTGAAATACCCAGGTTGCCCAGAGAGGTGGGAGATGCCCCAGCCCTGGATACATTCAAGGTCAGGTTGGATGGGGCTCTGAGCAGCCTGATCTAGGTTAAGATGTCCTTGCTTATTGCAGGGCTGTTGGACCAGATGGCCTTTAAAGGTCCCTTCAAACCCAAACTGTTCCACAATTATAGGATCTGTTGCACAATGAGGAAAAAAAAAGTAATTGTGGAGTGATTTCTTAGGGGTCAGTTTATTGAACTAGCAGGATGCTTTTTGGAAAAATATACTTTTCAGAATGGAGAAATAAAGAATATTCTGTCAAGTTGTTCAAAGTTAGAGGAGGATACTTCTAATCAGAGGGTCACTTAGGAGGACATCATCTCTTTAGTCATCAGATAATTTGTGTTGAAAAAAAATAGAAAAAACAGATTAAAACATTTGTTCAGTATTTTAACTGACATAAAAATTATTTTGAGTAATAGAGTAGGCAAGAGTACATCAGCTAATGACTTTCAGGGTTGAACCACCGCAAACTGACCCAGATAAGTAAAAAACACGCGCAGTTTCTTACCGAGCCACTCTGTCATGTCCCCCAGACACAAAGTAATAGCCATAAGGAGAGAACTGTGTATCCCAAACTGGATAATTGTGTCCTTTATATCCCACCAAACACGTGAATGTTTGGAGACTCCACAATCTCACAGTGCCATCCTCAGAACAGGACAACAGATAGTTCCTGTCACAGGAGAAAATATAGCAAATAACATAACAAACTGTATGGGGCTGTATAAATAGTGCATGAACTCTGTGAGATGGCCATGGCAGAAGCATCCCCTCAGCAGCACCAGTTTGGCATGTCACCCACAAATCAGCATTTCAGTGTAGCAAGCAACAATTAACAATTCAAGCAGAACCCAGTCCTAGGCCCTTATGCAAGAAAAGCGATGATTTGACATTGATGATTAATTCTGATGGCACTTAATACTGAGGGGAACAAGGGAAAAAAAAACCAAAAACACACTACAGAGTTTTTTACAGAGTAAAAAACTTCTACTGAGTAAAAATTCTTTACTCAGGAATTCCAGTTATGTGAAAAAATGACGAGTAAACTGCTACACTATTTTTTTTTTTTAAGATTTTCTATTACAACTCTGAACAAAATTTCATGATTCCCTGAAAGAGAATTCATATCATGCTCTCATTCTCAATTAATGATTATACACTATATTTGTTCCACACAAAATTTACTTCTCAGCTGTGTTTCTGTGGTGGCTGTTTCCTGACGAAACACAAGCAAAAGCAAAACCTGAGACATTTAAGCCTCTTTTCCACTGTCCAGATTCCCATCATTACACAAAGGTTTAAAATCTCTTATTTTAAAAATACTGTTCCATACATTCTGAAAATAAAGTCTCAATAGAATATAAGAAACTTAGGTGCAATGATGTGCTACTGAGACTTCAAGTTTTGCAACACTCTAAGTTACAGCAGTGCTGCAGTATTTTTCCTCTATATGTATCAGTTAGGTAAAACCCAGCTTAAACTACAGTTTTTCAAACTTTTGTCATCGAAGTCCTAATCTCCAAATCAGTGCTGGTATTCTCAGCTGTAGTTGATTGCAGTAATAGCTGGCAGAGCTCAATACCCTGAACTTTATGAGCATTTACACAATTTCTTACAAGCTGCATGAACAAGAATTGCTTTAACCTGGAAAATGCTGCATTAAGAATATGTTCTCATTCAGCAGCATGCAATTAAAAGTGAAGCAAACTAGATAGCTTGTAAACTTTTACCTATCAGGACTGAAGCTGGTGCCATAGACAGGTCCACTGTGACCATATAAAATCTTCAACTCACTTGCTGTTTTCTCATCCATGATCCTCTCCAAGACATCATCAGATTCTTTGTCAATGAGACTGAGGTCTGCAAGATTTCAAAGTTCACGTATCAGAACAACTGTCACAAGTTCAAAGATAAATGTCATCATGACATCATCTCGGTTAAATATCAAGACTAAGAAATGTTTGCACAGTATCCAGCTTCAACCACAACACATTGTTACACAAACAGCAGAATTAAAACAGGCTGGTTTCCAGGGGTTTGTGTAGGTGTTTAGCTAAGGACATTCTCCTCCAACCTTCTCAGAGTTCCCTCCTCTCCTTTCCCCCATGGTCCCTCTAGTCTCCCCCCTAGATCACCTAACCCAATCTGTCCATTACACCCTGTAGTTACCATCCAGTTAAGAGGCACAATCACTAGTTCCTCACTAGTTATGGCTAGTTCCAAGCTCTGTGCACTGACCACCTCATAGCAGGTTTCTCATTCCTTTAAAGCTCTAATGGTAGTGTGTAAGATGTAATCATATATCTGTGCATATACTGTTTCTTCAAAGTGAAGCATCTAACCACTGCAGCCAACTCTCCTCCCACAGAAATCTTCCCTGTTTAGGCAGAACACAAATGTCACAAGTTATGTATGCTCCTATTAAGTGTTATTGTCTTAATTACCTGCAGCTGTTTTCACACTACGTAGCTTTTTTGGAGTCACGGACCACACTCTGACAGTAGAGTCAGCAAAACCTCCTACAATCATGCTGGAGTCATCTGTAATATCCACTGCAGTCAGACCCTACACACAAAATATCCAATTATACTGTTTGCATCTCTCATAATACATTGCAAATATTACAAAATCCTAAGAACTATTAAAAAGGTAATTTGACTCATTTAAAAAATAGAGAGAATTACTGTAGGATAAGCATAAAGACACACAAATTCTTGCCCCATTAAAAATAAAGCTTTATGTATGAAGTACAGTCAGTAGTGACAAAGTGTATTGCTTTCCAGTACTCCAGTGCTAAACATCTACTGTGTTCTGTAGGAAACACTTCAGACAGGAAAAGCAAAAGAAGAAATTATAGCAAAATCCAAGCAAAACCAAGGAACATGGAAATTTTATAATTATGAGTGATGCTCATAATTTTGATTCCCTTTCCCCTATTACCCAAACTCTTTTACCAACCTGGTAAGCATTAAGGAATGTGTAGAAGCAGATGGAGGGCAGGCACTCTGGTCCAAGACGCACTCGCCTCGCAGCTTCCTTCATATTCATTACTTTATCCAGCTTGTCAGAGTCTTTCAGTTCTGGCAAAGGAATTCTACACAAGAAGCACATATTTTTACAGTAAGTAAAAGTAAAAGCACCTTCCTTACTGTTAATCCAAACAAAGAAAGTGAAACCTTCGCATGCAACACCACACCTCAGTATCCAAATAAGAAATGAGAATTAGAAAAAATGAAAGACTATTTAGAAGACTAACTAATGAGAAAGAGAGCCAGTAGCTTTCAGAATTTCAGACAGGTACTGGAACAAGATAAACAATTGAGTATGACCTGAAAAGACTGGTGGGTAACCAAGTGAAATTTCATCAAGAGAAATCTAGATTGACTTGATGGGCAATGACAGAGGGTTATATGCTAAGGGTTCCATGACCTCCCTTAGAAGTCTTACGGCTAAAGCTGTGTACAGCCAAAAGAGCCAAAATGATAAAGATGCCATGTGAACAGAGATGCAGGTTTGGCTTGACAAGACTGGATTTCAAAGACTTCTCTAGACATCATTCCCTTGATACCTGTTTTGGGGAGGAGCATTAGGGTCCTGTTTTTTACTTTTTGACCCTACATTATCTTTTTTAGGTTTTTTCTTCTTTGGCTTTCCTTCCTCGTTTTCTCCTTCTTCATCTTCATCATCCAAAGGCACATCAAACTCTGGTTCTTTCAGTAAGCCAAAGAAAACCTACAAACCAATAAAAAAACCACACAAGACAAAACAGTAATTGCTGTTCCTACTGAAAACAGAATTTTTTAATGGCAACTTTTCAATGTAGTATTCCAAGCAACATAGTTGCCCCTTTAAATCTGCTCTGTTTAATATTACAGCATATATTACAGCTTATCCCATAAGGAATGTAGTATATGTTCTTCTTGTTTACCCAGCCAACTGATGTGGACAGCTGTAAGTTCTTCCACCATCCTTCCTTAAAGTGGAATCCCCACCCTACCTCATTCATTTGTACAGTACTGTGGTACTACACACACAGCTCTTCTAGTAGCTACTGTTGTACAAAAGAGAAAGCCAAATAGTCAGGTGTCCATTTTAGAACTCCGAAGTAATTAATGAGTTAGTCTTAGTTCAGTGGGCTGAACACAAGGTTGTCTCTCAAAAGGGTTCAGCAGTTTTGTCCACCTGACAGCAGCACATCTTGATCTCTCTACTCCTGTCAACACCTGTTTGTACAGTTCTCTTCCTTAGTTCTGTTCATGCCATCTTTTAAGATCTCAAGTTACGATTGTCAATCTGTACTAAGGTATCTCCCTGAAGAAAAAGGGAGATTTGTAAAAAGTGCAACAATCTTTGTCTCCTACCTTTGCTTTATTAGCCTCTCGTTTTGCCTCCCCAGCCAAGCTTCCGACCATGGCATCTATCTGTTGTTTACTGCGAGGCATTCCATCAAAGATATCAATGTAAAGATGCTCCTGAACAATGTTCCAGATCTGATTGTTCTGCTTTTCCTGAAGATGCCTCTTCAGGAGTTGGTAGGAGTCACGGGAAATGCGCAGCACAAACTTGCTTGTTCGGAAATCCAGCATGGTCTCGTTCCCTTTCATGTGTTCTTTTTTGGTTAAGCTCGACAATACACGCAAGTCATCCTGGTAATAGCACTCCTGATCCCCATGGAATCTATTCAAACAATTTAAGATATGATAAAAGGTTTAGTCACTCAACTTGTTATAAAATAGTTGTGGCAAGAGGCATTCTAAACTATTCACAGAACCATTTGAAGGAAAACAAAGTTATCCTTTTGGATTGAAGTATTTCACAATTGGTCTGAATCCACAAAACAAATTAAATTCTATTTTCTTCTCAGGTGATAAACAAGTGAAACATAGAAAGTTATATAATAAGAAATTAATTTCTTAAGGCTCATTTGAAGAATTTCAATGTATATGCTATGAAATCAGCAAATACTTACAGCATTCATTATTTTGGCATCTCAGTACAATCTTACAGTGCTAAAACCTGACCCCACAATCTTTCCCTAAAGATGCAGAATCTCTTCATTGATACTTTTACAGCAAAGAGCCCATCAGCACACCATTAACATGGTTCAAACTCTGCCAATGCACAGTTCAGTAGTTTGCACATCTTTCTAACAGGAGATTGGAAAAGAATTTAAGAACAGTTACTACAACCCATGGCACTGCTAAGTGAGATTTCAAATCTCTTCAGCTTTAGAGTAGAAAAATAATACATACCCATGGATATCTATATAAATCCATATAAACACAAGTGTACAAATGAAAATGAATTACCTTTCAAAAAAAGACTTTGCCTCACTCTCATGTTGATTGTAGACCAATTCCAAGTACATGTGCACAAAGAGAGGATAAAAGAGCTGAGACAGTTCTGCCCGGTGGCAGTCCAGGGAGCACTCGATGAAGTGTTTCAATCCGCTGTAGTACTCCTCGTACAGCGTCGGGTCCCCTTGCTGGTTGTAGGCCGACAACACCGCGCTCACGTCCGGCTGATCCTCCACAACCACCGCGCCTCCGACTGCAAAAGTACCAGCCAACAACAGCTGCTCAGGCAGTCTGAAGAGCCAGCAAACAGCGGCCACAACCCCCTGCTCAGGGGAGCAAAACGTGCCCTGTGTGCACTCAGCACCAAGTCTAAACAATACAGGTGAGAGCACATTGGTCCAGCAGCCAATTCCCTCCCGTGGTTTTTTGGACTTGCCCTGCCAACAGTTGCCTGCAAGGTAGGCACTTAGTGCTTAATTCAGCCAGGATTTTAGGTATAAAGGAAGAAGCCACTAACACCACCAGAATGTGTTATTTTACTGTTAGGACTAGAAACTCTTAAACAAGAAGCAGAATGTAAGACATACCCACTACCCTTATTTTGCTTCCAATAAACAAGCAAGTAGACTAAGTGAACAATTCACTAAGACCACCACACAACCACCACAGAGCAGGGACACGAAATACTATGACAGTTCTGTCCTACACAGCAGCTGTTACACGCTTCCATTGTTTTGTCTCCTATAGAAAAACAATCATATCTGGTGATGTCAGGAACGAGCTGACTTTATGCTGTACACTGACTGATACTCAGACTAGCAGTTCCTGAAATTCCCTTATTCAGTAAAGCTGCCTCACCGAACACCTTGATTAACAACACTTAAAATTGAATCATCCAAAGGACATCTCAATTACTCAGCAACTCGATAAAGAAATGCAGAAAGCCTCATCTACAAATACCCCACGGCTCCTTCACCAAAACGCAGCCTGTACATCAAACCTCTATTCCCATCCCTGCGGCCAGACCCGGCACAATCCCCACTAAGTACAACGGAAACTTCCTGTTCCTGCTACTCTGTAAGATGTGATGGGACACAAAGACAAGCGGGAGCACTTCTCGCTTTCACAGTGCTCCATGCAAATGCGAGCGACACTGTCCTTGGTCCCCTGCTCCAGGAGATACGGATTTCTCCATGGAACGTACGGAGAAATGTGACATCCAGGGACCTCCCGGAAGGCCGGGGTAAGCGCTCGGTGGCCGAGAACCTGACACCGACTCTTGTGTCCCAGCATAACGGAGAGCAGCACACGGGCTCCCCACTTGCCAGGGTTCCCGCCGAGAGGAGGAACCGCCCCCGCAGTCCCCGCGGGCCTCACCTTTCCCGGGTGGCACGGCGGCAACTGCAGCCACCCCGGGGCTGGAAGTCGCGACAGTGGCGACGGTGCCTCCTATGGCGACGGCGGCAGCGCTGGTGCCCCGGCCGAGCAGCGCCTCGCCGGAGTCCGCGTCGCTGCCGGAGCCCCCCAGGAGCCCGGCGCTGGCGGGGCTGAGGGCGGCGGCACCCAGGTCGTCGCCGAGCAGGCGGGCTTCGCGACGTAAGATCTCCTCGGACTCGCGGAGGTTGCTGCGCCTCAGGAACTGCAGCACGGCCACAAGCGTCTGCCGGTCCAATGCCGCCGGGGAGGCGGCCGGGCCCGGCGCCGCGGGCTTCGGGGGTGCCGCATCCCCACCGGCTCCCACAGCCTCTCCTTCCGCCGTGACGGCCGGGGCGGCGGCGGGAGCGGTGGCAGGAGGCACCGCTGGCGGTGGCGGCGGAGTCCCCGCCTCGGGGTCCGGCTGCACCGCCGCCACCTCTGCCGGCTCCTCATGCAGCGCCGCCATCTTGCGCCGCCTTTCA
>VYXF01012754.1:1685475-1720791 GCA_013397295.1 Polioptila caerulea
AAAAAAAAAAGCCGTGGGGGGGATAGAAACTATAAACGGATTGTAGCTCGGGGCAGTGCGCGTCCTTTAGAACTACATTTCCCAGCGTGCCCCGCGGCATTCCCACGCATGCGCCCCGGGCCGCGGACCGACCCGTGCCAGCCCGGGTCCGTGGACATGGAGGGAGACACCGGATCCGGGGTCCCGGCGCTGTCGGGCGGGGATGGAACGGGCCAGGGNNNNATGGAACGGGCCAGGGCCAGGGCCAGGGCCTGGGCCCGGCCGATGAGGACCGGGACATGGAGGGGGCCCCCAGCTGCTCGGGGTCGCACTCCCTCCCCTTCGAGTTCGAGCGGGGTCGCTCGGAGTCCAGCGGCGATGAGGACGACGACGATGAAGACGACGAGGAAGAGGAAGTGGAGGAGGAGGAGGAGGAGATGGAGAGCGACACCCGGGCTCGGTTCGGAACGGATGACGCGGAGCTCGACTCGGACGACGACCAGGAGGTAAAGGGGGCGGGAGGGTCCCCAGGGCACGCCAGGCCCCGCTCCCGGCGTGCCCCGCGTGTGGTAATGGGCTTTTTATTATTTTTGCTATTTTATTATTTTTGTTATTTATTTTATTATTTGTTTTATTATTACCCCAGTTCACTTCATCAGTCTCATTTAAGTGGCGCCTTTGCAAACTCCCGGCGCCCCTCATTATCAGTGGAAATAAGTTATGATAAAAGTGGATTTTTAAGAATATCTGAATAATATGCAGTCATTCCCTACCAGTTCATACAGTGTGCTTACAACAACAGGGACTAATATTTGTTTCTCAATAGAAAGTAAAGTGTAGGATTATTCTAGAGATGTATCTGAAGTAAAATATTCAGATTAGATGTCCTCTGGCAGGTTAAACTGGAAANTCCCTCCCCTTCGAGTTCGAGCGGGGTCGCTCGGAGTCCAGCGGCGATGAGGACGACGACGATGAAGACGACGAGGAAGAGGAAGTGGAGGAGGAGGAGGAGGAGGTGGAGGGCGACACCCGGGCTCGGTTCGGAACGGATGACGCGGAGCTCGACTCGGACGACGACCAGGAGGTAAAGGGGGCGGGAGGGTCCCCAGGGCACGCCAGGCCCCGCTCCCGGCGTGCCCCGCGTGTGGTAATGGGCTTTTTATTATTTTTGCTATTTTATTATTTTTGTTATTTATTTTATTATTTGTTTTATTATTACCCCAGTTCACTTCATCAGTCTCATTTAAGTGGCGCCTTTGCAAACTCCCGGCGTGGCTGAAAGGATGGTCGACGGTGGCACGTGGGTGAAATGAATGGTGTAATTGAGGGAAAGAAAGCCCTTTAGTCGGGCTTTGAGACGAAAAGAAGCATAAGAATCTAATGTGTCACCTCTTTCAGACACGTCTCAGATCATCGCTGTTGAAGAAATTTGTTCTTTTTTGAAATAGTATTATTCAGCCAGGACATCTGTCGTGGAATTACTTGTGTGTGTTCCTGGTAAATGTTCTTCATGACCAGGATTCAAAGCAGTGAAGTTTCAGCCTTTGCTTCTATGTTCATTTGTATAATCTGTAACTGTATGTGCAAACAAGAGATTACTGTCTTTTGTCATACAAACTCTCTCTGTATCTTGATCTGGGACTCCAACTGAGCATTGCTGAGCATTTTCAAATAATGATGTTGTTTGCCACCTGTATCCACTTCAAGTTTGCTGGCTGTGTGATATTTTGTTAAAAGAGTTTATCCAAAAGAACTTTTCCCAAAACGATTGTTTAAAGTTTTCTTTTTAGGCATGATTCATAAAACAAATTGGATTACTATTGTCAAAAAACTCAATTTAGAAGACCAGGTAAAAGTCTTTAGGAAAGAGCTGTGCATGAGAAGCAACTGATATTAGGAAAACCCATTTCTGTAATGTATTGATCCCATTTTTTCCCATGGTTTTAAGTCTATGGTATTTTGGAAGCTGCAGTGAGATAATTTCATGGCTTAGCATGTGTATTCAAACTCTTACCAATTTTTGTTTGCAGCGTATGATAAACCTCACAGAGTTGACCCCCTACATCCTGTGTTCCATCTGCAAAGGTTACTTTATTGATGCTACAACTATTACAGAATGTCTGCATACCTGTGAGTATCTGTCAGTATTGTCTGTCTAAGGGTTTAGTTGCAAATTCAAACCAGTTCAGCTGTTGAAATCAGAAGTTCAGAATAATAATTCTCTGTCCGAAGTGAACGTGTATTGCGTTTATTCTGTTCCCTAAGTGAGATATATTTGTGGGTATTTTAAGCATCAGGAAATTATTAAATCAATCAGCTATGAAGTCAGCTTATGCCATATTATGAAGGAAGAAGACATAAGAAAAGATAAAGCTCAAGTAAGACAAAAGCAGAGCTACTACATACATTTTCTTATGTTTTTTTTTTTTTTAAGTAGTCTCTGGGAATTCAAGTGTATAACTGAGAAAAGAAAGTTGAGTGGGTCTGCTTTTAGTGGACTAGAAAGTTTCCTAAGCTGTTGTTGGTGTGAGCTTGTAAATTCACAAAACCCCATAAGCTTCCACACCTCTGTGTGGAAGTACTGGATCAGAAACAGAAACAGTGCCCTGCATCCATGGGACAGTTCGTCCATAATCTGATTAATGGAAATAGGTGGGCAATAAATAACTTATTTCAATGTGCTTGTCTTGTTATTTTTCCCCCTTAATCCTAGTGCCAACAATTTTCCCAGTGCTAACAGTTTTCTCTGCAAACTAATAAAGCACCTTCTGTGAAGCTGACTCTTTGAGTCACCCCCATGTTCATACCTGAATCCAAGAATCCTGGTTTACTAGATCTCTCAAACATTCATGGTGCATAGACAGAAAACTTCCTTTTTCTCTTTTTTTTCTCCTTTTTTATTGAGCACTACTCACTAGTTTGTTCTATAGAATAAAATATTCAGCACAGTTTGCAATTTACAAAGTGGAACAACTGTTACTAAGGACAGCATAATGTTGCAAAAGCAACTGTGGTGGTGTCTTAGAACTTCCTGGTAAATGTTATGGAAAAGGTTCCTTTGTTCAGGCTGATGGGGAGCTGACTTGATAGTAGGTTATTTATTCCAGGTATTTCCAGTTTGTAGCTTTCCAATTTTTTAAAGGACTTGTAAAACACAGTGAAAATGGCAGTTACTATTTCTTACCTTGTTTCTACTGAAAGTGTTTGTAGGGTGCTCTTCAGCAGTCAATATTCTCAATATTAGCTCTACTCACATTCTACATACACATTGAACACTCATGCATCCATTGGATTAGGAGTGTTCAGTGGCTTCATTTTCTCTGACAAATTTTGTATGGGAAGTCTGGGTGTATTTACCCCTTTTGCCTGAACAGATGGCACTGTATGATGGACATGTGACTCCTGTGGGGTTTCTTTACTTTACAGTTTGTAAAAGCTGCATTGTGAGACACTTCTACTATAGCAACAGATGTCCAAAGTGCAATATTGTTGTACATCAGACACAGCCCCTCTATAATATCAGGTAATAAATTTGTCCCACTCTTATAGATTTGCTTCTTGCTTTTAAATATTTTGTTTACAGATTTGTAGTGCTTTCTTATTTGAAACAAAGGAATGGTTACAAGAAACACATTGTGTTCTTCTCTAGTCTGAGTTTCACCACAATAATTAAGATAAAAATACTCTATTGTTTTATCTGGTTTGTATCCATTTCTAGGGGTTACCCCTGCCCTGGATCTTTTTATGCATTTGCTCAGTGTTACAGAGGATACAAGCACTTTACTATTTGCTTTAATTTCTTTTAAGATGAAGACTTTTTGGCATGATATATTTATTAATTCCAAAAATTGAGTTTTCTTGATGTATTCATGAAGGGTGGTGCTTTAAGCTTTACATGGCTTCTGTTGGAGCTTTGTTGTCAGGATGAGTATTTAGAGAGATGTGGAGTTGCTGCTCTGTCACTCCATGTACATCCCATTTCAATGTTGTATTTGGCATCTTTGTACTGTTTACTGAAACTATTTTGTCTCGCACCAAAGGCTCTTTTTTTTTTTTTTTGCTATTTCATAGACTGGACCGACAACTTCAAGATATAGTCTATAAATTAGTTGTCAATCTGGAGGAAAGTAAGTCCCTTTCTTTGTTATATTACTATCTAGGGATTGAAAATAACAGAAAACAGAGTAATTTAAAGCCTTGTTTCTACTCTGGACTCTTTAAAATAGTTTTGTGATGTTTGATTATAAGTTGCAATGAATTAACTGTGACAACTGGCATCCTTCTGGCTGCTGAATGCTATTGTGGTAGTGGTACCTTATCTCATGAAACACAGTGTCACTGTATCTAGATAAACATGCAGATAATATTTCATAGTCGTCCCTCTTACTTTAGTAAAACTATATCATATTATTTTGTGTAAAAAGTTCACTTGGCTCAGTAGAAAAAAAATGCCAAGACCAATTCTTCCCAAATGCTTTTTTTTTCCTCATTGCCATATTTATTTTTCTGATTTTAGATGTGTTTACTGTCCCTCACATTTATCTTTGACTTTGGGAGCCAGTGATCCTGCACAGTCCCCCTGGGTGAGCTGAGTGAAATAATCAGTCTAGTGGATATGTATGGCCTATAGATGGTATTGCTTGGTATACCATGAACATATATGTAAAAAATGTGAATTTATACAAAATATCTGTGGATATATGAATATATAAAAGTACTGTGCTATGTGAACATGTTATAAAATACCATGTCATATCATGAGGCATGGCAGCCAGAAGGATACTAGTTCTTGCAACTATTTCAGTATTAATTATGTCCAGTTTTTCTGATTTCCTCCCAGTGTTTTACTAACAGAATTTTAGTCTGGATTTCTGCAGTATCTCAGCCTCATTAAATACTAGTGATGGGGAAGGTCTGTAGAAACTTGGAAACTTTTTACTGTTCTAACCATGGAAAATTGGTCAATGAGAATGGATGTTCTCAGCGTCTGAAACATTTCAATCTGTACTGTGTTTTTTTCAGGAGAGAAAAAACAAATGCATGACTTCTATAAAGAAAGAGGATTAGAAGTGCCCAAACCAGGTGAGCTGTAATCACTTTAAGAAACACTGTTAAGGAAATACTTACCATATAATTTATTCTTAAGGGCTTTCTTTGAAATATTAGTTCACAACTGAAGATGGAAATTCTACTGGAAATAAAGGATTCTTAGTTATCTGGAAATTATAACTTGTCACAGATCTCAGATTACAAAAATAGATGAATTGGCAACACTTAAAATTTGATCATGGTTGAATTATTTTAAACTACATTTCTGCTTACAACCAGGAAATATTTATAAAATGTGCATTAGTCTTATTTTCTGGCTGTTAATAAGTACTAGACATTACAAAGGAGTAAGAATTAGAGCTTCAAAGTCTGCTAAACAGTGAGGGGTTATTCTAATTATTTTGTGTCTTCCTATCAAACAAAACTCTTTGGAGAGTGCTGTGCTGAAAACTATTAAAATTCTGATTCAGATACACAGCACAGAATGTAGGAGGAGCTGATTTAGTAATAAAAAAAGAGGATGAATTGCAAGGGCTTTTTTACCTGGTGAGCTATTCTGATTTGCTCAGTGCATGTTAGTATCTTATGCTGCTTTTATTTCAAGTTATCTTTGCATTTTGGCTACTTGAATGCTTTAGCTGTCCCACAGCCAGTTCCACCGACCAGAGGAAGACCTCGAAAAGTTCTGGGCTCAGTGTTCCGGATCCCACCAGAACTTGACATTTCCATACTTCTGGAGTTTATTGGGTGAGTTGTGGCCAAATGTAAGAGCAACTGACTGACATGAGGTTGCTGCTGGCATGTGGTGGACCATTAACTGGCTCTTGGTTTTCATTATATGTGCATTTCTTCCATCTCAAATAGTAGTGGGGAGCCAGTTTTAACTTACAGTGCAATAGTGACAGCCTGTTTTGCACAGGTAGATGAGGCAGATAATTAAACGTTTAAGATGTATCTTCCTAGGAAGTATAGTTTTAAAATGTAGATGTGTTTTATTTTTAACGAAGTTGTGCAGTCTCAGTGAACTGAACACGGAAATCCCTGTCTGTTCCAGTCCCTGATCCCTGTAGGTGGCAGCACCGTTAATGCTGGATGTGCTCAGAGGAAGCACTCAGCAGCTTTCAAAGAATAGAAAGTTTCTATCGTTGTGAATCCATGTACTTGCCTTAATTTCAGTGCTCATTTTCTTCATGCCTGAATTGCAGAAGTCAATTTAGGCCTCAAACCTACTAAACTTGTATCTTCCTGAGAAACAAGATGACTTTTGAAATCTGTCTGTTGTATTTTGTTTTTTGGTAGTTTTATTTTAAATGTCCAGCATTGGCAGCAAAGCAGATAATGCTGTGCAAATACCATCTCTACCATGTGGAATTATCCACTGTGGTTTTGTTATTTATATGGAGGGAAGCAAAGAATGTTTCTAACAGAAAAATATCATAGCTTAACATGATCTACTTTGTATTTTATTGATTTTTTTTTTTAACCTTTGATAATTTCTGTGGTCAAAATCCAAGACATTATCTTGGCAATGAGAGATTAATAAAGCGTTTTGGATAAAGAAAACTTGGAATAGATTGGACCAGCCAGAAGAAATTGTTACTTTAAAAGTCTGTCTACATTGTTTCTCTACAGTTTATAATGTGGTCGCCCGTGGTTATGGAACTGTATCAAAGAAAATGGCAGCTGTAGTGGAAAAACTTTTTTATATTTGTTTCTTAGTTCATGACAGATTTACTTAGCTCTGTGTGATACCTGGTACATATTTAGAGGTGGAGATACTCGATCACAGTAACTTGAAGTGCCATGTTAGTGTGTGTGGTCTGCACAAGTGTTACATTTGCTATAGTGTATGGTCTGCTGATTTATAGCAATGTTTGATTTTATGCCATCTCCAATGCAACAAAAATACTGCACTGTTTCCTCTCTCGTTTGTACATACTTATTAATGCAATGCAAGAATAATGAAACGTCGTGTATTGGCCTTAATTAATTGAGAAATTTACACATGGCACTGCAAGAAGGAGATGTGGAGTGTGGGTGATCAATGGTAGATCACATGCTCAGGCTGTGCAAACCAGTGAACCTTGGCTGAAGCCAGCTGAAAATTTAGTTATTTTCCACCTTTGTATGTATTTCACATTCCAGAGAAACACATGCAGCTTTCCAGAGTTCCTAGATAGCATTAGCAGTAAAGTTGTCATATGAGCAGTCTGGAAGGCCAACATCTTGCCCAGAGGGCCCCTTTAGGTGCTTGGGTGTGTTCTGTCAGTAGCTTCTTTGGTACTGTCTGTTAGGGTTCTAAAGATCAAGGATCATAAGTATGGATGTTTAAGCAGCATCAATATTGCAACCTACTCCTGTGAAAATTAGTGTTATGTTGTGTTTAAAAATGGCTTTAGGCTGAGTTATTTTTTAGTCACATTTTATGTAGACAAAACTTAACATCATAAATAGCTGAGTTCACAAGAAAAATGGAGCAGAAAAATGAAGGGTAGGAAGAAAAGATATATTAATTCAGTCCAATATTATTTTATGTACAGGAATTTAATGAAAGAGGAGCCTGAGTTGGGAAAATAAATTGGATATGCAAGACTCATAAATCAATATGTCACTGTTACAATAAAGAGCTTGAGGATATTAATAACTGATAATCTTAGCAATGTTGACTATTTACTCTTTTGTTTTTTCAGAGCTAATGAAGGCACAGGGAATTTTAAGGTACAAATGTGATTAAATTTTTGTGTTACAGTTTACTTCAGAAATAATTATTGCCTGGGTATATTTAGTTTGGTTTTCTTATACTGAGTGCAGCTGGAGATTTCATCAGAATAACAATAGCCAATCTTGTATTACGGTGTATTTCAAACCTATTGTTGTATAATATCACACCAACACAGCATTTTTTTCTTCTTCTTATCCTCATATTCCACAGTATTTTTTTAATCATCTTTTTTCGTCTTCCATTTCACCTCCTACCCTTTCTGTCTCATATTTGCCTTTCTTTCTGCCTTGTTTATCCTGAGGTTTTTGGACCACACAGAACATTGGGCTGTTTAAAACATTTAAAAAATAATCAATTGCTTATTATTTTTTAAATATTTAAACAGTATCTGGAGTCTTAATACGTATTTAGTCTGTTCCCTATGAGGTAATCTGCAGGTAGATCAGAGAAGGGTTCAAAAATGAAAGGTGTTTCTCTGCTATGGGGCTGTTGCTTGAGTTTGGAGTTTATGAGGGATTAGTGCCAAAACCTTTTTCTTCACTTTAACTTAAAATCTTGGTTTGTTCTGTGCAGCCTTTGGAAAAGAAGTTTGTGCGTGTTTCTGGGGAGGCAACAATTGGACATGTGGAGAAGTTCCTCAGAAGGAAAATGGATCTAGACCCTGCTTGTCAGGTATGTCACTTGCTGTAGCAGTGTCTTGGTCTGAACAACAGGTGTCTGCTAAGGAAGGCTGGGGCCTCCCTTGAAATGAAAAATGTAAACCCCCTCCCTCCGAATTATTATAATTTTGAAATTAAGGGGCTCTCAGGCAAAGATATGGGAATAGGAATAACAGTTCTTTATTAGGAAAATTAAGATAAAAACGCAGTAGTATGAAAAAAACCCACTGACAGAGTCAGAATCCTACCTGGCACCCTGTGGGTCAGGGTGTTGTAGCAGTCTGATGAAATGGTGGCTGCAGCCCTCCTGCAGTGGCAGATGAGGCTCTTTGTGGATCGTTGAAGCATGACTTCTTGGGCACTTGTTTGGCTCAGTGTATGGTAGCTTAGAACTTTTGGGTTTTCAGTCCAGAGCAGGTTTAAACAGTTCTAAGAAAAACGGAAAAAAACCCACAGTTCTGAGAATTTCTCTTCCTCAGCTAGCCAAAAACTAACAAAAAAGCAAAGGAGAGCTCTCTCTTGCCATCCACACTGCAGACAACACAGGCTGTGTGTGAAGGAAAGCTGAAAACTCTTTATGTTTTGAAAACAACTGCCTCAGACATTCCACTGCTTCTCCTTCATTCTCAGATCCAGTTTTAAAGGTGCAAAACTTATTTCTGAGCTAAACAGACGAATGGGGATACAATTCAGCATCAACCCAGGACATTGTTACTGTTTCTGCAGCTGCTATCTTAAAAGCCCACCTCAGTACTTTTGGGTCTTTAAAATACTCATTTTGGAGGAAGTCTATGCCCAAAATGCATGGGGCCTCTGGGCCAGTTGCAATAGGGTGTTTCTTCACTTATTTCCAGTCAGGCTCATGTCAGCTTCCACCAAAGTAAAATCCTGTGATTCCCCTGTCACGCCAGCAATAGAAACAGATTCTGTGCCCACATGTCCTGGTGGGATTAATGTGCACTGTGCACCAGTGTCAGTGGATCAGAGGATATTTTGGGGATCATTGAAGCAGCAATCCTGTAGAAGGATGTTGTTTTCCTCTGAAGGTCCAGTGGTGCTGTAGATGGGCCTGGTCTTCCTCTGGGAGTCCAGTGGAAAAAGGGGTGCTGTGGTGTTCCAAATCTGAGATTTTTATCCAGGTAGGAATGCTTGGCTCCTCCCCCTGGGTGGAGTATCTCCCAATGGGATGGTGCAATTTTACCAGTCGTGCAGTGAGACTCAATGGCCCTTAGCAGATATCTTCCTGGATGGAGGATGGGTGCTGGAAGAGATAAAGAAAACTGCCCCTAGTTTTAACAGCTGGCCATTAACAGGGGATATCCCCCCTGGCATTTTGAGAGATGGGTCATGGAAGAGATAAAGAACACTGCTCCACCTGGTTTCAGCAGATGGTGGTAGAATTCATACTTCTGGTTACATCTTGCACTGCAGCCTTACACAAGCAGTCACAAGCTGTCTGTGCTTTGGACAGACATTTCCATTGTTCATTAGATGCTAGAAATAATGTTAGAGTTTGTTATACAGTAAAGATTAAATAATTGTTTGCAATGTTGTGATCTGCAAGGAACAACTCTTCTAACTCATTTGCAACCTGTTCAAATTTTCATAGTACGGTACTAATTGAGCAGAATTTCTAAAGTGCCTTGTAAAATTTCAGCCAATGAAATTCAAAGCCAAGAGATTCTGCTGTTTTAAAGGTAAAACTAGATAGGAAAGTGGGAATGTAGGAGCGTGCAGAGGCAGAGACAAGTGCAAGCTAAGTAATAGTAAAATTTAACTGAAGGCAAACAAGGGCTAAGAAAGAATTATACTATGGATGGATGTGTTGAAAAGAAAGGTATGAATGCAAATACAGACACTGTCCTCTAAATAAGAATTCAAGGGAGCAGAATATGGTACAAAAGAATTTAGCTTCATATTTCTCAACCATTTTAAGAGGAACTGCATGTCAAAACCAGTTTCCAATTCTTCAGTGTATTTCAGCAGCCATTCAGTTGGGAAAGTGCAAGAGTTCTGTAATGTGTAAATAATTCTTAAAGCTGTCAGTTCCTGGCAGATCAATCTGATGCTGATGTGAATAGGCAAATGGTGGAAGTTTAATGCTGGGTTTGGAGTTAGGGCTGTTTTCATACAGCAGTAGCTGTGGGACAATACAGCATAATTGTGTGCCTTGGTAATGAGTATTCATGCTGCTTACCTTTTCAGTGGTGACCAAGCAAATCAGATATAAATTACTCATCCTGCAGAGGAATGAATGTATTTTCATTTGCTGGTTTCCTCTCAGTGAGAGTCTGTAGCTTTTACATGGTGGTGACTTGATATTCTAAACAGATAGAAGTATCCTCAAAATGAGGCTGGAGCAACTTCTTGCATTATTTAGTTGTTTATTTGAGGGGAAGGAATTGTTCTGTTTGGATTTTCTTAAATAGTACATCAGAATCTCAATTTTCAGGAACACTGAGCATCTGTCTTGGAAACTGCAGGTGTTCATCTTTCAAAATCAGCCTAGGCCTGTATGTTGGGTGTCTTTCAGATTGTAAAATCTTGAGATCATCTGTTACAGAGCTTGAGAATTTTTCACCTATTAGTTACTTTCTACTTGGACTTTGCCAGACAGATACAATCCCCTGTTAGTGGGTAAATGTTGCTACATCTCAAAAGCTGGTGATTTCATAGACTTCCTTTCTCAAGATGTTGCTTGATGCTGAGCCAGTCACCCCTATCTCTGCTAGTTTGCCATTGTGGTGTAAGGCACAATCATTGGCTGGTTCTAATCCTGGGTCTCTTCTGTGCAAGCCCTGCCTGTTTGGAGGAAATAAATCTTCTTTCTTCTACAGACAGATGCCTTGGCTGCCTTTTTTTTCTCATCTTAAATGATGTGCTGCCGGGGTTTTTTTTAGCAAGTATTTATTTGGTCATTAGAAACCTATAGTTTGACTTCATTGACCCAAGTAATGACTGTTGTCTTGAAGATAAGGCCCATTTTTTTTTAAACTGGAAATTCAGGAAATGAAGCTGGAAGTATTTTTTTCTAGCCTGAGTGATCATTTCTTTGTCATATGGGGACTAAGGTTAAAGGAATGTATGTACTGAGCTGTTACCTTCTCATGGCAGTACACAGAGCTGAAGCTGATGGTTTGTTGGTAAACGTGCAGAAAGAGAAAGAGATGTCAGATATGTCATTGAAGATTAATAAACCTAATGAATCATGTCTTACTCTAGCTTCCCAGGATGGCTAATAAACTATAAAACAAAATTAAGGAGAACCTGCTTTTGACTTACCACAAGCAGAAGAATTTAGAGAACTAAGTTACAAACCATATGTGCAAAAGAATTTAAAAGGTTCTTTGCTGTTTTTTTAGTTTGCTCTAGAAATTGGGAAGTTTTGAGGACTACAGTGGTTCATTTCCTGTCAGCTTCCCCAAAGTATGTTAAAAAAGAAAGAGATACCAACTTTGGACAACAAGGTTTTCCTTTTAATATTACTTCTTGAGTCTTAATTTCCAACTCTCTTCGTTACCTGAAATAATCAATTTTTATATAAAATGTCTTGAGTTTGGTGTGTTTAGCTTGGGACTGGAGTCCAAGAATTTGATTTCCTTGGGAAGCTTGGAAGCTTCTTTCAGAAACTTATGTTTCAGACATATTGAGCTAAAATACACTACGTTTGCAGTACTTTTTACTACATTTACCTACAGAAAATTCATTGCAACAATGTTGTATTGTGTCTTACTTGGAACTTTGAAAGATTTGACTGTAAGGAAGGCACAGAGTGTTTCCTCCTTTATCTCCTTAGTATATCAATTGCATTTTTGGTTTCATATTGAAACTTCTCACAAGGACACTAGGTATGGTTGTTTTGTGAGTGCAGTCAGTTCCTGCTGTATATCAGCTTCGTTTGACAGTCTGCAAAAGGATTGTTTTAGAATGTTTCAGTCATTCCCTGTTAGAGCTGATTTGGTGACCAAGTGGTAGGAGGTATGTTACCCACCCCCCTGAACTCCTGGCTCTGCTTGGACATCTCTGACTTAATCTTTTTGTGTGCAGTATGAGCTAATACTTGCCCTTCTTCATTGACCCACACAAGTGCAATGGATTTAGGTTAATGAAAATGTGAAATTAGCCATCTGACTTGTGTGTGGCAGTATATATAAAAGTCTAAAAAGCAATTTTCAAGCTGCTGCCTTTGTTCTTTTTTTCCTACTCTGAGGCTTGAAATTACTTTCAGACTTCAGTATTTGTGTTTGAAAATGGATTATGTTATAAATTCCCTATTTTGTCTGAAGGTTAAGGCTTCATTTGTTTTTATCTACTGCTTGAGCTTGCAGACTGTACTTTACACTTTCTGATGCTTTGTTTTGAACTCTGTGCTTTGGGCAACGATTGATTTTCTGTATGTATTTATGTATACTTCTAATTACAAGGTCTCTCTTAAACATTCTTGCTGGAATTTGTTGGGAGAGGGTGAAAATAATCTTTTAAAAACTGGAATTGCCAGTAATAGCTAAGTAGATAACATGTGATAGGAGCTAAATACAGGTTGTGGTGTTTGGAACCCAGCATGTTCTTGTCTTTGGCATCAGAAGTTTTCTTTAGGGTGTGGTTTCCTTTGAGCTCCTGCAGCAGCAGTATTCCTTCCTGCTGCTTCTTCTGTAAGGAGGGAAACTGCTCAAAGACTTGCAGCTCAGCTGCTCAGAATTCATTAATGTAGCTGATGGAGCAGAAATATTCTGTACCCAAATGTGCATTCCTAGAAGTGTGTGAACTGCATTCTAGGGGGAAATTGGGAAAAAGGACTCTGTGCTCGTACACAGTGTAGCTGTTGATGCAATTGCTTTATGCCAGTCTTAGATCCTGGAATAAAAGCATCCAGGGCCTCTGGAAAATAAAAAGCAGCTAGAGGAAATGGGAAATTCTGACAGCTTTTTGAATAACTAGGCAAATACTCATGTCAGTCTCTAAAGCTTTGTGTTTTCCTTGTCCTTCCCTAGGTAGTATGAGTTGGTATAGAAAATATTTATTAAAGCCTACTGTTTTCTGGGCCAAATTCTCCCTTGGGATGAGTCTTATGTGAGGTGTCCCTTGCATTAACTTTTTCTATTTTTATTTCTGTTTTACTTAGTGGGCATGAATTTATAATTGTCTGTTATGGTGGGTTTTTGGAGAAATAGCTCTAATAGCAGACATGCCACCAAAAGAAAAGAAATGGCATAATGGAAAACCTACTTTATTTTAATAAGAATTTTAACAGAAGTGACTGAGTATTCAGCAGATCCACCCTCATGCTTCCTTTCAGCAAAATGTCAAGCTACAGTTACTGCTGTCTCAGGCAATCAGTACTAGTTGGCTTCAATTTTAGCAGTCATTTGAAATTTTAGTAAATTCATAGCACTTGTGGTGCTGGTGCTTCTTTTGTAATGGAACACATTAATTCCTGTACCACACAAGGATTCCTCTGAATACATTTCACAACTTATTTTTGCTCTGACCTGAGATATTTTTTTCGTTGTATGTTTTATTCTCTTGTCCTTATAGAATGAATGCTAGCATAACAATCAGCTGGCAGAATGCAAGGCTTTGGTGCTGGAATTAGGAGGTTAAGCATTTGATATTCAAAGAACTCTAATACAGTAAATGTGAAAAATTCTTCTCAATTTATTATTGGACACTGGCTCTTTAATGACTGCTGTTTGAAGCTGGAGCAGCAGGTACAGCAGTGTACTTTCAAACAAGCATTCTAATTCTGTTTTGGGAGATTGTCAGCAGCTGTGACTGTTTGCATCCTGTATTGGTCAAACAGATTAGATTTTCTATTTCTGTAGAATATATAAAACTTTTATGTATTCTGTTTCACTGGGAGCAAGATTGAGTTTTCAGTGCCTGATGCTATAAAAATTGTAGAAGTAAGCTTATAAAGCAAAAGTAATTAAACTCCTCTCTGGAAAGCAAGGTGATCGTGTTTGTCTTCCTGCAGTAATAGCTCTAGAGGTTAAGAATGCATGGAAGATGCCAGAAAGAACTGCAGACAGTTTTCCAAAAGGAAAAGAAATATATTTTTCAAGTACTGTGTTAAATATTTTTAATATTTATGTTATATGTTAATGAAATGTTGCTATGAAATATATGAGTATATATGGATCAATAGGTAGTCAGTATTTACTGTTACGCCCACACAAAGTTTTACTTCCTGGCTTCTTCCTGGAAGCTAAAAGATAGAGGTACCACTAAGCAGTTTACTTCTTCTGCACATTAAGAATCAAACATGAAGAGAGTATTCTGCATCATTCTCATACAATACAGGTGGTGTGGTAAATTAGTCCTTTTTGAACCTCTGAGGAGTAGAATTCCTGCATTCCCAAGTCTCAGAACAGTGTGGACTGCCAGCATAAATCTTACTAAGTCTTTCCATGAAGAACAAGAGAGAGGTTGTAAGGAGAGAAATCTGGAGGGGTGGAATAGCTGCAGCACAGAGCACATCCTGTGCTGGAAAGTGGCTGTGTAAGACAGTACGTCACGATATTGCAGTGTGCTCCCCGACTGCTGCAGGGGCAGAGCTGAGGCAGCTCCCTTGCAGAAAGCTTTGGGACTGCTCATTGTCAATGCTCTCATCTTGGATTCTTAGGTCTTGTCAATTCACAAATGAGAGCACTCTCATTTCCTTATCTAGAAATTGCTCATAAGGGAAACATAGGCAAGCTCCAGTTGAGAGAGAAAAACTGTGCTGTGTAAGCTGCTCTAATTTGGAACGTTAGAGACTGGATTTACATCATGCACAGTAAATCCAGGCTAACTTTAAGAGAAGCCTATTTTTCATAATAATCAGGACAAGGAATTCAAAATACCTGATTAAGGTGTGTGTTTTCCACAAAATTATTGTTTTTGTGGGCAGTTACTAAACAGAAGTGCCTTCTGTGGAATTGCCATCACCACTGACAGAGTTCAGCTGCAGAAGAGGACGATGCATGGAACTGCTGAGTATGCCCTGCAGCTGCACCCCAGGAATACTGACTGAGTGCATGCTGAAGGAGGACTCAGTGATTTAACTGCTGATGTGCACCAAGATTCTCTTTTCTATTAAGGCACTTTTTCCACAGTATTAAGTGGAATTAGTCATGTGTTTTCTCCCTCGAGATAAGTATGAGGGTGGCAATGGCTCTTTTTTTAGTTGGTGGCACAAACAAGTTTCCCTGTTTTGGAGCTGATGAATGATGCCAGATTTTGTGTCATCGTTTTAATATATGATCTAAATTCCCATTAAATTCAGCACAGCTATTACTAAATAGCTTGTTTCAGTGGACAAGTGAAACAATAAACTGCCCTCTCTGTTCAGCAGTGAGCCCAGGTCAGGGCCATGAAAGGCATTAGGGCAGTGCAGTAGTGCTGTGAATGCTAAATACACTTGAACAGCAGAGGAAAAGATGGTTTTAGTGTCTAACATGCTAGCATTGAACTCTGCTAATAACATTGGAAGGGCTTGGATACTGTTTTGCTACTCCAAAGGCAAGTTGGATTTAACCATGCTTTTGTTTTTTTTTCACAGGTGGATATAATATGTGGTGATCACCTGCTGGAGCACTACCAGACACTGAGGGAAATTCGTCAAGTCATAGGAGAGAGTGCTGTCCAGGTACATGGCAGCTGGGGCTTTGTTCCAGGTTTTCTGTTTCAGAACAGAAGACCTCTCTAAAGTCCTCAGGTAGCACCAGCTTGTCTGAAGTCACCTAAAAAAGTCTCTCCAGTTTATGCCAAATAATTTTTATCTTGTAAGTAGAGTTGACAAGTGTACCTCATGGTGGTCTCATGATGTTCTGGATATGAGGGGTTTGTGTTGGGTTTTGGTTTTGGTTTGTTTGTTTTTTTGGTTTTTTTTTCCCAAAACCAGTTGCTATCTTACCAGTGATAAAATGTACTAGTCATTCTTTCAATTAACATTCCTTGTTTTTACTCTCTGGTATTTGCATCTCTGGAGGAAATCAGAGGACAAATCCCAAATAAGGCTATCCTTGTGACTGGGTCAGGAGAATAAACTTGCTTATAAAAACACAAATCAAAGATAGAGGGTAATGAATGCAGTAAATGTGCTTGATGCATATTGTATTGGCTCTGGTCACAGCATGAGTGTATGGCCAGCTATTTCTTGTTGATAACTTGCTGTCTTTAGTGTTGCTGGCTTTGCAAATAAGAATGCATTTTTAAAAAATTCTTTGCAAATCTTTTCAAAGCGTCTTTAAAGGATCACACCATTTTAGAAGTACAGCAAAAACAATGAAGTACTCTACCAAGTGCATTGTAAGAGATGTAAAATTGTGATCTATGGTAAATGGCACCTTAATCTGAACTTGGAAGTCTGAAAAGTTAATATTTAATACAGTGGGAAGAAATAGGATTAGATTGGTATTTTATTTGGAAAGCAGTCTTAGCAGATAGCAGAAGGGCTAAAATAGTAGGAAATTCAGCTCTCCTCACTTGTTTGTGCACACACACATGCACAAACATTTACATTTAAAATTGCTGCTGAGCTCTCTTATGCTACAGGAAGGCTTCTGTGTTGGGGACAGGAAGTGAAAAGCTGATTTTGAGATCTCTTGGACTTTGCATCACTTGTACCTGATTTAAATCACTAGGAGGGGTCCCAGAGTCAGGGTAGAGGTATTTGGCTCATGTTAATGTTGGCAGATGTTAAAATCTGTGAGGCTTGTGCTGTTTCTGCAGTTGATGGGAATAAATGCCACACCTGATATTTTAGCTGTTTTATAATAGCATGAAAAAGAAATGAAAACTTAACCTAATCCAGTTTGGGGAGCAGGGGACAGAAACAGGGAGGAAGTGGGAACTGGTAACTAACTTGTTTCTAACACTATGAGTCATTGTAAGTAAATTCAGCAGCCAGCACATAGTGATGGAAGTGCCCTCTACTAAAAGCTTCAGTAAATGGCAGAGGGATTATATATTTCTCAGTCCAGGGGTACAGTCACATGTATGATTTTAAACTTGAGCTTAGCACAAAGGCTTTTCCTGTATGAGAAATGCTCTTGGAGGAGCACTTCAAGGAATACTGTAGCAGTTTCCTTTCTTGCCAGGACTGGGTCTGCCTGATTGATGTTTAGTGATAAAGTACCAGTCAGCAGCTCCATGAAGAGAGCAGTTGTCTTGGGATGCATTCTCCAGTGATGTTTCAAATCTCATTTATTACCAAATCAGTATGCTAGCAGTTAATTCTCTCAAGACTTCTCTATTGGACAAACAAATAGAAAAGAAACATCTTGGCTTATTGTGAACTCTTGTTCTTTCATAGTCACTTTTGACAGGAAATTTGAAAGACCAGGTTCATCTTTAATTTCTCTTCATGTTGTCAGAAGGTCTATAAGGATGCCAAATAGTTACAGTAGGAATGTTGCTTCTTTTTTGATATTGAAACAATTGTGACATTTTCATGTTCTTTAGTCTAACATTATAATATTTTTTTTATAAATCAAGAGGATGCATTTCTAGGATTAAAAAAACCTTGTAAAATATTTTTAGATAATTACCCATGAAAAAAAATCCCAATGGATAGGCCAAGTCTAAAATGGTGAGGGTTGTTTGTTTCTCACCAGGATCTGAAATTCAATAAGGGGCACAGTTGTCCTGGCCGGTGAAACTACAAATACAGAGGAACATTTGATGAATTTTACATTAAACTCCAAGGGCATCTTGTGCTTTTGTAACTTTCCAGCCTTTCCAAATCAGTGTTGGAGCTTGGAATGTCCCTAACAGCCCTCACCAGGATGCTGAGACACTGTGGAAAACTGCTGTTGTCATTTACAGGTTTCTGAGGTTCATTGTAGATGCTTCATGCAGAGAAAACAGCTTCAGTAGCTACTTCTGCAATAGAAAGTCATTTGAAGGAATAAACATTGGGCTCTTTTATTTAGATGAGTACAACCACTGTTAGAGGAGAAAAATAGCTGCTATTCTGAGAAATATTTCACTTGCAAGTTCATTCATGTCAGCAGTTATTCTTTTTGCTGGGAAAAGTGATTATAAAAATGCAGATAAGTTTTTCTTTGGTGAATATATTAATTTTAACGTGCATTCTTTGGTAGCATTTGCAGTATAGCATCACATATTGTTCTGAACCATAATCACTGNTATTTGCAGTATGACATCACATATGTTATGTGAGACTTATTGTTCTGAACCATAATCACTGTGGGGTTTTTAGTGGCTTTTACTTACCCTGAATGGTTCTTAAGATTTGTTTGTGAAGATTTTGGGTGGTGTAATTTTTTTTTTTTTTTGCTTCTTACTAGCCCTGTGTAGTGATGCCTTAGAGCCTGAGTAAATGAAAGTCTCCTGGAGGTGCAAGCTAGCAGGATTTTAGCTCTTCTGGATACATTTCTGCCTTTCCAACAAGTGTGGAAAGACCAAGTGTGATCTGATGATAAATATTCCTGACACTGACCCCAAATTAACCTATTTGGGTTGTTTTAATTGGAGTAAATAGGCAACTAATTTTAGTGGTTGAATGTAAGCAATTAACATGTTCATTTTTGAGTAGTTGATAGAAGGCTAAAAAAGAATCAGGAATGTATCTTGTTTAATATTGTAGAGGTTAAGATTTTTTGACATTTCTGAAACTGGGTGGTTGGTTGAATTTTCCTAATTAGCTGAAAGTAGGATTTCTAGCTCTGTTTTGGGCAAAAATATTAAAAACTCACTGACAGAATTTATATAATAAGAAACAACTTGGCTTTTTTTCTTTTTTAAACAGTGTAAAACTTGTGGACTTTACTGCAAGGAGTGATCAAAGACACTTAAGAGAGACTTTTAAAGGCTCAGTTTTGTTACCAGGCATTGAGATCTGCCTGTAATTAAGAGTTTGATCAAGTAGCTGAGAAAGGAAGCTTGTTATTAACTAAATGGGAATATAACTTCTTCCCTGTATTACCTTCCTCCCTTCTGCTGCACAAATGCAACCTGATCCAAGCTGCTGGTTATTTTCACTTGTCTAAAACTGGGCCTTTGCAGAGTTCTGCATCACTGATGGATATAATGAGCTCACACATGGGAAAAGCTAAAAGGAGTCGCTTCCTTGATGTCCTTGGCACAGAGGTTTGGCAGATTATAATGGTCTCTTTGTAGCTCTCACCTTTTTGTAACCCAATGCTATTGTGCTGGTTTTTTGGTCTCCTGAGCTAGGCAGCAAGAGCTGTGCTCTGATTTAATTACTGTGACCTTCTAGCATACATTTCCTATGGAAGTGTTTTACTCTTTGATATGGGGTTATTGAATTTGGAAAGTGGGGCACTTTTTGTTGCTGCTGCTCTTAGAACATCAAAAGGGATGTAAGCTCTGTTGTTTTGGGCTGTCAGTTCCACTCCAAAGTTTATGGTTGGGTGTAACAGGTGGGATCCTTTGCAGTTTTTTAGGTCAGAGTCACAAATGTCAAAGGACACTGGAGAACTTTGCTTTTCTTTTGTGCCTGTCTGAGTTGGCCTTGAGGTTTGTAATGGGTTGTGAGAGCTCATTGCCTGTTTGGACTTCCCTTTAATAACAGTATCTAGAGAAATCAGCAAGTGAATAATTATAGAGTAAAAAGTGCCAGTACTGGGGTAACTCTCAGCTTCTCTTTGTAGAGAAGGAATTGCAGTGGATTTGGCCTTGGGTTTAACAGGGGTGTGTCCTTTAAATGTCCTACTGCCCAATGTACCATTTCAAAATTACTCATCAAAGAATATATTGTAGCATTTTCCTGTATAAATTTTTCATTCCCTTAAGAAACTGGAAAATAGAGGAAGAACTGGTTTTGACCACAATTTTTCTCCAAAAATGAAGTTTTGAATGTGTCTTATTTTCTCTTTTGAAGGAACTAGTGGGCACAAGGAGTAAGTACCTTTGGGAAGGTATAACAACATTTTTGTGTGCCAAGAGGTTCCTGAGTAACCTTTAGAACCTGTTCCACCTTGCAATGCTGCCATCCCAATTTATGCTAATCACCTAGTGAGTTAAAGCTCCTGTCTCCTCCTGTATCCCTTCAGGAGTTAGCAGAGAATTCCTGGTTATTAACAGAGTGAGAAGATGAAGAAAAGTTAGTGAGTTAGTGCTAATAAATTATCTTACATCCTGTGTATTAACAGATAAAAACATCTGAAGTAAAATATAGTAAAAATTGTAACATGTTAGTTGGTACTAATGTAGTTCTCTCTTCAAAAGAGGACTTTTTAAAGTCTGTCCATGTAAACAGGTGTAATGCAATGTCAGATTCCCAGTGGGTCTTGGGTGGAAGCAGACTAAATGCTAGGCCTTTCAGCAGCTGCCTGTGAATTAAGTGACAGAAGTAAGACTAATGGGTCAGAAGTGCCCTGTTTCACAGGTGAAAGGGATTTTTTTATTACATTGAGCAGTCTTTGAAGAGGAGAAACATGAGTTAATAAACTAATAGTTTGCCATTTAGAGGTTTTGTTATCCAATGCATTTATTACTTAATAAATGTATATAGTAGTAGTACCAGGTTTGACTTCTTTTTTTAACACCCTTTTCCATCTCAAAGAGGAAAGGGGAATGCAGTTATTTGCCTTGATACTTCAAAACTTGCATCCTCCATATGGAAGGGACATGGCATAAAATGGTGAGATTGTACCTGGGGTCCTGCCATGCAGCAATTGTTGTACCAGGTGGTGGCAGAAATGCCTCGTGGAGAAGGGAAAGTGCTTCAGTTTCTTTCTCTTCTTTCTAGGATGGTCTACTTGTACTGCACTATGGCCTGGTGGTATCTCCACTAACTTAGAGGTGTCTGGAATATCAGAAGGCAAAAGAATCTGAAGTCGTGGAGCTTCTTGACTGCTGTTTCTCACCAAAGAAGCCGTCGCATTTCCTGTGGCAGGAAGCAAGTGAAAGGAACCACCACTAACTGCTGTGTGCTTATAATGTAACATCTGAATTTACCACTGTAAAAAATTGCAGCTTCTGTAAGTACAGCTGTAGATGTTGCTTCATGTTACAAATTACTGTCTTCAAATTTCACTCAGCTCAGGGAAATTAAATGCTCGAAGTAGCTAAATTTTTTTACTTTCTAAAACCACAAGATTTCACAGGGTGAACAGCCTTTTTTTCCTATAAGCTCTGAGATTTCTTTTGCTAAGTGTCTAGCTAGAACAGTGCTCTCAGGGATGATCTTCAATGAGCAGTATATTTTGTTTTGGGGAAGAGATAGACATTTGCCTAAAAAAAAGTATACTGTGATCATCTGTCTTTGGATGTGATTTGGGGAGAGGAAGGAAACTTCAGAAATGCAGACCAAAATAGGTAGAAAATGATGCAGCATAAGCATTATTTTTTGAGAAGTAGCATTAAATTTGTTGTTTTTCTTGAAGAAAGACAATTTTGTTTGCACTGGAAATATATTTGCTGGTAGTTTGGCTTATACCAAATGGTGGATCATGCATCTCTAGTCTGAATGGAGATGAGCTGGCTGTAAGCTGGTTAAACTATGCATGGAAAAAAAAAAAAAAAAAAAGTAGCACCTCTTTCTACCTGCTTGCTGTATATAAAGTAATCACTGTCAACTTGATTCTGCCATCATGTAAAATCTGTCAACTGACTTGACTGTCAGGAGCATATACCCATTCACCTTAGCACATACCTCTCCAGCAGCTGTGAAAATGGTCACCTTTCCCACTCTTTTTTATGTGTTTTAGTGCATTGTAGTGGAGACCACGGTTGAGTAATGTAATATCTGCCTGTTACTACCAGATTGGCAGAGGACATTAGGTGACTTTAATTTTAACATGTTAAAATATTAGGTTTTTGTGTCAACTGTTAACACTTCAAATTTTCTTCTGTTTAAGATTTCCATGTTGTCTTGTGCAGCATTAAGGACCAGAGAGCTCTGTGTGTTATGGTCTTGCTGCGTACTGGGTCATCAGTGTGGGGATTCATGAAAGCTTCCATTAGGCACCAGGCTCCTTCCCTTCCCTACAGCTGCTGCAGGGAAAAGGAAGAGATCCTTCATAAGGCATTTCAGAGCACTTATGTTACAGAACCATAGAATTGTCTGGAGATCATCCAGTCCAACCTCGCTGCCAAGGCAGAGTCACCCAAGCAGGTGACACAGGAATGTGTCCAGGTGGGTTTGCAGTGTCTCCAGAGAGGGAGACTTCACACCCTCCCTGGGCAGCCTGTTCAGTGCTCTGCCACCCTCAATGTAAAGAAATTCTTCCTTCTTTCAGTCCTCCTTCCTTTCTTTCAGTCAGCTGGTGAGGCAGCAGCAACTGTGCTAAGTCCAGGGATGGGGGTTTGGTTGAGCTGTACAGGGGCTGAAACCTGAGGAGCAGCCCCAAGCTCCATCCAGACCTGGAAGCCCTTGGCAGCCAGTCAGGCATGGAGGGGCTTCCCAATGCAGCAGCAAGGGACATTTAAGTGTCCCCAAGGAGGGGAGCAGCCCCTTGTGACATTTGCTGGACCCTCTCCAAGAGCTCCATGTCTCTGTTGTACTGAGGAGCCCAGAACTGGACCCAGAACTCCAGATGTGGCCTCACCAGGCTGAGTAGAGGGGTAAGATCCCTTCCCTGGACCTGCTGGCCACACTCTTCCCAATGCACCCCCAGATTCCATTGGCCCTCCTGGCTGCCAGGGCTCAAATGTGTTTGTTCACTGTCAGCCTAAGAGAAGTGGCATCCTTTGTCTAAAGAAAGCTCTCATGAATCCTCCCTCAGGTCTTTACAGTAAACATTGTTTTGTCTGTGAAGGTGGCACCATAAGGAAAAAAAAAAAGTTTTGTTTGAAGTAATTCTCGTGATGCTTCTAAAAAATGTAACAAAAGGCCTTTTTAGCTACAGACTCCTATTTTACCTTTAAAGTTTGTATAAAAGTAGTGTTTAAAATGCAGCAGAAAATAAGATTATTTTGTAAACACCTTGTGAGTTGTGTTGAGAAAAGATTATATATTGTAACAGTAAAATAAACTTTATTTTAGCCAATTTAAAATTGAGCCGTTGTGTTTCCATGCCATGTTATGTCAGCCTCAGAATTACAGTAGATGATAGTGAAACTGCTGAATGTGTTCTGGGGTTGTTAGAATGACAAATTTCAATTAAGAGGCTGAATGGTGAAGGGTAATTCAATACCAGAGTCTCCACTGGAGCTAAGTGTGGTATTGTTAGCTGGAGTAACATGAAATCTCCGGGACTCTCCTTTTAATGAGGATTTTGGTGAGAAATAGCTTGGTAAAGAAGTCAAGGTGATTTTTCCACAGAAATACAGGAGAAATAATCCTGTGTACTCAAATGGGCCCCTTTTTCATCAACAAGAACATCTTTTTGTGAAAGCCACCTCTCAGTCATTGTCTTTCATGTTTATGGCTGTTGTTCTCGAGTCCCTGACTCCTTCTGTGACCTGACTCCTTCTCTGCCACTGGAATCAAGGCATCTGGTTCAAATACTTGATATTGCCCCTTGCTGTACCATTATCACTCAGGGGTTTGTTTTCAAATTTATAGCTCTGTGCTAAAAAATCATTATCATTATAGTCACATTTACATTGCAAATTTACCCTTAACCCTGACTTGAACTTCACATCTACAGAAGGGCTCATGTGCAAGAGTTTAGCAGCTGTATAGAAGCTGATAGTTAATTCAAATTAATGTCATTCTAGGATGTATTTGACTTGCATGGCCCCAAGAGGGCTGTGCTGCCACTGGCACTAATGTCAGTGTCAAATTCTGCTTTTCAAAAAAAAAAAAAAAAAAGGCCTTCTGGATATCTTCAAAAGATTTTCCTGTAGGGTAAATCACATGCCAGCTAAAATGCAGAAACACTCCCTTCTTGACCCTTTTGGTGGCTTAATGAGGAGGATTGAAGGTCTGTAGCCTGTGGTATTTTTGACATGAATGCTTAGTGACCTGTTATTTCCCTTTTTTCCAATTCTCTCTATTTCTTCCTCACCTGCCTTCAGAAAGTGTATTTTTAGTGTAGTTTTCCTGGCTGAACATCCTGCTTTCTTTCACCTGAAGGCACTGATGTGTTCCTTCTCTCCAGTGCTGCAGGTCCCCTGGGGCACATCCGTGTGCAGCAGGGTGACCTTTAGCTATTGCCAAGGCTGAGCTGAGGCTCTGTGGTTTCCTGCATAATCAGCCTGCTTGCTTTAAAATGTGCCAATCTTCTTTCAGCTCTCCTGCTGCTGTTTTATTTCTGTTGGTCTCCTTTTAACCTTGGCTTCCCTCCAGCCACTTCTGGTCCTGATGATAGAAGAGCATCTGTAACAACAGGCCGTCTATGGGATGGCATCTCTGCCCTCATGGGGGATGAGCCAGCCTTGTGCTCTGCAAGTGAGGGAAGGTGTGCTTGGACTCATTCATTATTTTACAGAGACTTTTGTTTCTTTACTTGATGAGATAATTCTGGTTTTCCTTTCTCATTACCTTCTTAACAGCATCATGGCTAACACAGATCCTTATTAAACACTGCTTATAAATGCAGCATCATTCTGAGTTCCTGTACAGACCTGCTAATTCCCAGCTGGAGGAGATGATGAGCCTTAGTTTCCAGATTCCTTATAAATGCAGAATCAAGCTACAATCAAGTCATGAGCAGAGCCATATTGGTTACATTCTGCCTGTTTCCTTTGTGTTCAGTGCAGGTTCAGTGTGAGAAGAAGATAAGGTTCAAGAGATGGGTGAAATGTGCAGCTGAGCCCTGTAGGCACAGGGGACCTGCAATGGCCAGGGATAGCTGTCATTTATGTCCTGAACACCACAGTGCCCCCAGACTGAGGCATGCATGAGCCAGGGGAGCTCTCAAGGCTTATTTCTGTAGATGTGAAACAACTGAAGAGTTTTATTGAAAAACCATTCAAGCTTGTCTAATACTAGTCCATGTTGAATTTATTTTCAGGGAATCGTTAATCATTTATGTACAATGATTTATGTTAATACTTTTTTAACAATCACTAGGAAAATTACATCCCTGGCATTTCTGGTTTTACTTTTTTTTGTTGTGGAATATCATTAGTATGAAATCTGTGGTCAGTACAAATGAGAGGAGGGATTCATTCCAGCAGCTGGGAGAAAGACTCTTAACAGATACAGGAGTTTTTATGTATTGCATGCCTTTCTTTTAAAGAGATTGTCACATTGTCCCCATGAATCTTTTAATGTGCTCAATAAAATGCACCAAGGGCCAGCCTGAGTGTTTAGATTCTTTAAAATATACCTTTTAGGCTGTCACAAATACCTGCTGAGAAATTGAGAGGTGTTGCAAATGGTGCATTCTCTTCACTTCTGCTTTTTATTTGGTTCTTCTACCTCGTGGTTCTTCTGTAACACTAATTAGTTCAGCAGAAAGAGAAGCAAGGTGGTCACAAATGGAATTTTACCATGTCATCTTTAAGAGACCCTTGTTGAATGAGCCAAAGGACACTTACTTTAACCGAGGCTTCAGAATGTTGCCATAGATACAGGTTTAATCACTGGACAGGTCAAATCTTATTATTTTTGACAGAGAAATGGTAATCACATCTGAGATGAAAGGCAATATTGATTGGCTGCCCTGCAACTGCAGAATTTTTGCTGGAGCTGTATCGCCATCTTTACTGGGTTTGGATTTAATGTAAAACAGTGTATTTGTGTCAAATACAGCAGTGGTCTGCAAAAGAAATGTTTCCCAAAGTGGAAAAGAGAACTTGCATTTTCTAATTGTGTGGTAAAATAGTCTGTTTGGAAATGAAAGCTTAAAATGTCTGTTTTCTTCCAAAGGAAACATTATCGGTAGAAAAGTGGGTGGTGGAGACTTGGCAAAGATTGAGAAAAATTCTATGTTCCTGTGAAAGCTACTTGGGAGCCCTCAGTGTTGAGGCATCCATAACCTCTGTCCTCTGAATGGATTTTCTGGTGTCCAGTAGGGGCAGTTCAGCTTCTCAGTCCATGAGGATGTTTCAGCTGCGTACCTGGTAGCGTGAAACTGAGAGGGATTTGGTATCTTTGAGAATTCCAGTGCTCCCAAAGGTGGCTGAAGTTAACCTGATGAGCATAAGAAATGATCAGGGGAGGATGCAGAAGGTAAAGAGGGCATGGACTCACAGTATGATCCTATAATCCTTGCATCCTTAAGAATCTAGTCTAAATGTTTTGGCTTGCTGGATCATTTTGGCTTGCTTTGGGTTATTCTTATTCCTACATCTCTCAGGTCTCATTGGTAGATTAGGAATTTGCTAATGAGGTGTCATATCTGGGGCTTAGGGCTTTTTTGGTTTGGTTTGTTTTTTGTTTTTTTTTTTTGCATTTCGCAGGAAAATTTGCTTAAACTTAATGATGTTCTGAGCCTCAGTGCAAACCATGTTTTTCAGTCTGATCTCAGCTTTTCCAAATGGCATCTCCAAACAGCTTTTTCTTACAGACTGCACTTGGGTCTGCATGTGCATCATCTCAGAGAATGACTACGTGTCTGTCAGAGCATTTACGAGGCTGCTCAGGACATTGGAGAGCCAAGAACTTGTTTTTCCTTGTGCTCTCTGGCATGCAGGCAGGCAGCAGCTGCCTCTCAATTCAAAGGCAAAGGAGCAGAGTGAGCCTGCTGTGGCAGGAATGAACTTTGGGCCTCTGTTGTTTCAGAACTGATACACCCCCTCAAGAACTTTGCTGCCAAGAGCAATTGAATGTGTACCTGGGGCTCTGGAACTGCACTCTGACATTTTCTGGATATTTCCCTTCTGTCTAAGCAGATTTTTAGCATGGACACTGTTCCTTCTTCATGTTTTGCTCTGTGTCAGTTCTGGCCAGCACAATGTCTGCTTTAACAAGGATGAAATTGCTTGTCACAGAGTTGCAGGCTGGGTTTTGGATGGACACCCCTGCCCAACCTGTAGGAGAGCTTTCCCCCTGACCCCCCAGCTCTGCAGCCCTTTGGTTCAGCTGGAAGTGCTGGAACAGACCAGGGTCAATGAAAGTTCTCCCACCCCACCCCAAGCAGTGCCCTGTTTGCACATCATGCTGTATTTTCCTCCAAGTGATCCTTATTCCCATAGCCCTGTGAAGTCTTGCATGAATCAGCTGGCATTGCTTGTGCTATTTTGACATAAACTGCTTCAAAGTGTCAAACCCCAGTGATGGGGACATTTGATCATTCAGAAGCATCTGTTTGGCTGCTGGTGTTAGGGCTCTGTGTGGGTCACTCTGCAGGAAGAAGCTCTTTTCCTTAAAGAGGTGTCTGTGCCAAGAGCTGGCAAAGAGAGAGTTGGCTGGATCCAGCCAAAGGTGTCAGAAGAGACTTTGCTCTGAATTGTTTATCGATTCCTTCTTGCTGAATGACAGCATTCTTCCTCAGTCTGGAAAAGGAGATGTTTGCATTCCTGCCAAAGGAAAACGTTTGGGGTTTGTGGTTTTATTTTTTCTTTGGCTGCTTTTTCTTTGGCTTACCTTTTAATGAATTGCAGCATCTAGATAAGCGTCATTAGCAAAACTTCTTCATGTGCAGCAACTTTGTTTCCAAGGAGTTCTACATCTCCTCTGCATGGGCCAGCATCTACATCCAGGGAAAAAACAAAGAGCCAGTCCACTGGTGGGAATTGGTCTCATTGTGTGGAAGCTCAAGTTCTCCCCAGCATAAAGATGAAGGAAATGCAGTATCATGGAGAAGTAGCTGCACTCTGCCGCTTCCTGAGCTGATGGTGCAGTCCATGTCCACAGCTGCCTTTTATCCAAGAGGTCGAGGTTTTATAGAGTTATAAATCTTGCAACATCTGCAGTGTGACTCACTCTTTCCCTCTGGCAGCCTGAGTGTTTAACCCAGTAAGAAAGATGGGACCACAAAGGAGGATTTATTGTCCTGTTCCAGCTTAAGGTTTCACTGTAGAAGCCTTCTGGTGCATATAAGCAGGCAGGTAAGAGGAGCCACTCTGAAGAAGATAGCAATGGGAAAGGAGGCCTGGATGGAAATAGTCAGAGGTCAGCATTGGCAACATATTCAGCCAGGCCTCTCCCGCTGCTGTCATTTGTCTTCTCATAAAGAAAATGCGAGTGTAGGCATGGGCCTCCCTGCCTGCTGCCCCTCTGTCACCTCTGGACTTTAGCACCATGAGACAGCACCAAACTGCTGGGGAGCTCCAGAAATGCAGGGAATCTCTGGGCTGGCCCTCACACTGCAGCTGTTTTCCAAAATAATTCCTCGTCCTTCCTGCGTCTCCTTCGTCCTGCTCCACCACTGCAGGCCCTTCACATTGGTATCACCAAAGTAAAATTCCCAGCTTCATTATTAGCATCCAGTTAGCTGAGCAAGCAGGAATTCTGACTGAGGATTGTGCTGGGAACAAAGGACAGGTCAGGCTGCTTATGCTCAAGGGACAGAAAGCAGCAGCGCTGGAGAGTGTTTGAGATTCAGAATATATTTCATTAGCTGCACAGTCACATCTGCTTTTTATTCCCCCTATGGACTGGGAGAAATACTGTGTGTTTGCATTTCCTAGCTGACAGCTGAGCCAGGAGATATTTGGACATTTCTTGATCTTGTTTTATGTGCCAGTGCCTTGGACTTAACTCTGAAGGTGCTGGCTCCCCCAGGCTCTGCCTGGGCACCCCAAGTTGCTCTGTGCTGTTTTGCTGGGGGCTGCTGGTGAGCTACACTGCTCCAGCCATGCCCTAGGGCCCCTCCTCTGCCTCTGGAAAGTACCCCTTGCTTCACCCACCTGCAGGGCTGCCCTCCCTGGGGCTGTCACCCCACAGTCAGTAGCCTGACCAAGGCATGGTCCCCGAGGTTATCAGTGTGACAAGATCAAGGTGTAGCCATGCTGCTCCTGGCCTGCAGCTCTGGTGGAGGAGCCTGTGACTGTCATGCTGTGTCCCTGGGGCAGATTGCCATGATATGGTGCAACAAAGCAGGAATGGAAAGGCAACAGGACAGTGTGCTCTGGCAGGGCCACCCAGCAGGAAGCTGCCTGTGCTCTTTCTGTCTACAGGCACATTCAAGCAGAATGTGTGCATCTTCCAAATATAAGTTGGAAGTTATCACAGTTGGTCACAGCATTTGTGACTGCTGAGTTTACTTGGGAGGTAGGTGCACCCTCTGCTCTTCATCTGCTCTTGTGTAAATCACTTTATCTTCAGTTGTGCAGGCAAAGCATGAGGCTGTTTCTAACCCCTGAGCACAAAGGCAGCATGGACAGGAAATGACAGGTACCTTGGGACTGAACTGTCAGGGGTGTGATGCAAATCACAGCCCCAGAGTCCATTTCCTGAGCTAATGAGGGTGCACTCGGCCATGGCAGACCTTGATCCCACAGCCAGCTGGCCGTGGACTGTTCTACACGGCAGGGCCACCATGACAGGCACCTGGGGTGAGCCCCACTGCCCCACTGCCATCCGTGGGTCGGGCCTTACCTTGCCAACCCCAGCAGGAGGGGCTGGCAGCTGCATCCCAACGCTGAGCTCTTTGCAGGGCCCAGAGGGGCTGCTGGGCACTGAACCAGCTGTGGGCCAGACACCGAGGTGTGTTCCCGAGATGACGCAGCAGCAAAGACCACAAAAGAGCTCGGTTTGATCCACACAACTATTTCTTTTTTTAATTTTGAACTTGTGCCTTACAATAGAAGAGGAAAGAGTGCGAGCAAACAATTTGCTGGTTCCAGGAGCTACTCTGGCAGCACTGCAAGGGCAGCGAGGTCTGGTGCTGGTAACCCTGCCAGGGCACTGACACACCACACGCGGAGTCTCCGGCTCTTGCAAAAGCGATCGCTGGCAATTTAAGGCATTGAAGGAAACCTATGGTTGTTAAATCCTATATCAAATTTGGCACACGTTGGAACGGTTAGAGCAGAGACAAGGATGCTTTGCGGGCTGGTGTTCAGGAGCCCTGCAGCTTCCCAGTGCTGCCTGGGGCATGATGCTAGTCTGGGCACAGGGTTTTCATGTGAACACTGTGCAGCCAAACAAAGGGCCCTCAGACCCTCATATTTGGGAGACAGTGATACCACATGAGGTGCTGCACCCCACAGCATGGTGGTGCCTTCACCCCCAATATAGCAGCTCCCTGCCCTGTGCCTGCTGCTTATAAACCCCATGTGCTTGGCTTGACTAGTGCTGTCAGAAAACAAGATTTGTCAGTACAAAGAAAAATTAACATTCCTTATAATTCAAAACATACGTGGCTGAGATCAGATGTCAGGTGTGGTTACAGTCCAGTATGGCTATTTCTGTGCTTCTAGGGTTAAAAGTGGATGGCTACAGTTTGAGGAGTAAGGAAGAGTTTAGCTGTACATGGATTTGGATAGTTGATGAAGGTATGTAGCCTTGAAACTAGTTACAGTAAACATGTTGTTTCCCTCCCATCCCCAGAGAGCTGGCTCAGCAGCATTCCCAGGAGAGAGGGAGCGTGCTACGAGTCCGTGTGCCACCATCACAATGACCAACATGCATCTCTAGCTACCTGTCCTGTGTGCCCCTACCCCATTTAAAAGGGAGCAATGTGCCAAGCTCGGCCTCTGTGTGGCAGGACCCGCAAGGAAGCCGTCCCTGGTTGGTGTCCCAGGGGATTATGTGTTTTAAGGGAGGCTTCCTGCGAGCCCACTGCTGCTTTGTGCCCAGAGGAGCAATTTCAAGGCCGAGTGGAGACTGTTCCCCCTCAAATGCTTGTGAACAGGGCTCCTGATGGTTACATCTTTGCATTTGCAAGGATTCCTCCATGCAGGTTTAACCTCCCTCTTTTCTTGACAGAGGTTATGGTCCCCTCGATCACCTCAGCCCTGCTGGATGATATTTTAGAGGTCACTTTAATAACCTCTCCTTGCTCCTCCTCTTTGAAGGACAGAGTAGAGGAACTAAAGCTCCTTGGTTGGAAGGAGTAAGTGGGGCTGGGGAGGGAATTGAGTGATGGAAGGCCGCCAGTTCCCATGTTGAAGAGGGTCTCCTCTCCCTCCAGCAGCTTCCTGCAAGCACATCACAAGGGAAGAGGTTAGTATGAGGATGTGAAACATCTGCAAAACTTGAGAGCAAGTTGTGGCCTGCAGGCAAGTCCAAGCCACCACCACAGGTCACACTGCACCATGAAACTGATTCAAAATCATATTTTGGTCAACCATTTCTGGAGGACTTGAATATGGGGTACATGAAAGCAACTTTCTCCCTTCTTTCCTCTCCAGAAACACCAGGAAAATAAAAACCCGACGCACAGCCTTTGGGATCTACTTTTAACTTTGCAAGAGAGACAAGTTTCCAACCCCAACTGTACCATTAAAAAATACTGCTTCTGGGATGGCTGAGGGATGTGGTTCACAGCTGCTAGATTGAGGCAGGACATGGAGCCATGGCTGCTCCCCAGGCAGGAGCATAGCAGATCCAGGTGGTAGAGATGAACAACGTGCTTGTGGTGTTCCATGAGTATGTACCCAAGTATTTTATGGACCCTTGAGAATACTCCAGCCTAGTGGGATCAGGGAATTTGGCTTGAGAAGTGTCCAGGTAGAGCAGGAATAGAGCAGCCTTACCTGTAAGCAGCTATCTCAATATCAAGGGCCATCTTGACATTGAGCAGGTCTTGGTACTCCCTCAAGTGCCGAGCCATCTCAGTTTTGGTGTTTCGCAGGTCATCCTCCAGCTGTCCAATGGTGTCCTGCAAAGGCAAGGGTGCTCAGCCCTGTACTTTGGAGCAGGGACTTCCCCCACAGTCCCACTCTGCTTTGCCCATTGTAGAGACAGAGAAGTTGCAATGGGCAATTGATCCATGACGGCACATCCCACCAGGAGCTTGGGACCATGAAATCTCATGCTAGCAGGGATGAAGACACAGGCAGAGCACCAGGCATGGCTTGTGAGCGTGTGCCATGGGGGAGGCTTTAGCCATTGATGGATTTTTGTAGTTTCCTGTCTGCAGTGGGGTCTGTGAGATGGGCAAATAGTGTATGGTGGTGGGACCCCAGTCCTGTGGGGGCCAAGGCAGGCTGCTACAGAGGGAAGTTTTGGGCTTTAACATCATCAAAGTAGAGACAGTAGCTCAATAAGACAAGTGAAAGCACCCTGCACTGCAGCAGCAGAGAAGAAAGGCTGCAGTCTGCATCTGCAGGGCTTAAGAAAGGTTGGGACACGCTACCAGGAGTTGGAAGGAGAGGTGCTGCTGCCAGGGGTCCTCTCCAGGGGGGGAAGTCTGTCACCTTCCTGGGAAAATGCCTCAGAGCCCTAGGGGGAATTCTGAATGCAGGGATTTGGGGAGATTACAGAGACAGGGGCCTGCCCTGCAAGAGCCAGGGTGCTCAGCTGGACAATAGTGTCCTTCTAGCAACCTTCCTGTCAGCTTTGCCCTGCTTTTGTTCCCTTATAACCAGTTCTACCTGTGATGTGGAGGACTCCAAGGCCGGAATTCCTGCTAACAAAGGAGATTAATCTTTTCTTCCATTTTTTTTTTTCTCAGAAAACAAGCAGTCTGTATTTTTCCCACATGCATCTAGTATCTAAGCAGCAGCTTGAAAGCAGTGAAACCTGCTCCCATTGGGCTCTTCCCAGCAGGCTTCCTGCTGCCAGCTGCCCCACTGTGCCACTAGAGGAACGTGATTTGGAACAGGAATGAGTCAGCAGTTTGCACTCAAGCCACGATGTAGCCCTTCCTACAGATCCCTGCAATGGCCACTGCCAACCTCCACTCTCCTGCGCCCCCCCACTGGGTCAGGCCTTTGCAATTGCTTCCAGATCCTCTGTTCCAGCAAATGATCTTTGTCCTGCCACATCATCCTCATCTTGTTCCCTTCCCATTCCTATCATGTCCCCAGCTTCCTCTCCTGCCTAACCTTCCTCGTGGACAGTGCAGAGACAGTCAAGGCGTGTGGAGCTGCCCCTGTGGAGCAGGGAGCTGTGCTGATGTTGATGCAGTGTGCCCTGTTCGAGCAGAGCCCCTTGGAGTAACAGCTCATCCTGAATGCAGCATGGAGCATGTCACAGTCAGATTAGCTGGGCACAACCACCCTTGCGGGACATTTAGGAGCCATCCTTGTGGTCTTTGCTTTGACCTGTGCTGCCCTGACCATTTTCCACAGCTAAAGATCTGCAAGAAGCTGTGCCTCTGAGGAGATCATTTGGCATCAGCTGAAAAGCCCCAGGACATGCATGGCTGCTGCTGTACAGATTAAAGCCTCTGCTCTGATGCAGATTGCTGCTGCACCAAGCCAGGACGGGAAGGAACGACTTGAAGTGATCCCACCCTGGGACAGCTCCACTCTTGCTGCTGTGACTCTGTGCCTCCAGCCCTCTTCCCTCTGCCTGCAGTCCACATGAACAAAAAGCCCTTTCAAAACTGGTTGTCCTTGTTGTTGATCTGCACCTCTCTTCCATACCCCAGCGCTACCAGCTGGTAGAATAAAAACCCCCTCCTTGCACCACTGCAAACCTGTCCCCTAACAAAAAGCTTTTGCATGTTAGTTCAGATTTGACTGGGCAGCCCACAATTATAAAGACATGCCACTGCTTTAGCAGAATCATTTTAAACGCTCAGACAATAGGAATATTCTCTTTTAAGACACACTTCCAACCTTTTCCACTGTTTGCAGCCAGGGAAATTACTTAGCTGCTACACATGCAAATTGCTCACAAGACTTTTAAGTATTGCTACACATGAAGCAGAGCCTGAGGGTCATATAGGAAAGCATTGCCATGCTGTCACTAAAGCAATTTCAATTATGGTGCTGTTTAATCCAGTTGCTTCATTTTTTCCCCCAATTGATAGGTTGCTCCCAGGACCCCTCTTTCACATGGCATCAAGAGTATTTAAGAAGATTATTTGGTATCATTTTTTTCACTATAGATAATATTTTATATTGTGTATTTCCACAAAAAATGTTGAAGACCACCTCAACTATTCAGGAAGCTTGCAAGCAGCTTGGAACTACGTCGCGAATTCTAGAGTGCCTGGCAAAATTTGGCCTTGGAAATGACAAAGCATTACTTGGGCCCTCCAGTATGATTAAAGGCAGTTGTTTCAGTATTTAGAAGGAAATGGCTTGATTTAGAAATCTCATATCATTTAGCAGCCATATAATAGAACAATCTCATTATTCATTTTGTTATAAATCATGAACATTTCCCTGTAGCAAGAAAACGTGGCAATACTATAGTAATGGAATAAGAGATATGGACCACTCAGTGTCTGCCTCACATGAACCTTTCCACACACATAAAAGATGCTGGGATCTGTCTGCAAGTCCAGACTTAACCTTTGCAGAGCTCCAATTTCTGCAGTGCAGGTGCCAAGAGCAGGCCACAGGGCAAAGGGCCAAGCCTGGGCAGACAGCTTCGAGGAATTACTGACAACGATGTGTAGGCAATTTTGGACCTGATCCTTAAGGGACAGGGCAGGATCGATGCCCCAAACAGCGCTACCATGTGCCGGGATGTCCCCTGCAGGAAGGGAGTGTTGGAGGGTGTGTCCTGGCCTGCTTCCCCGAAATCTGCCCTGTGCGGTTTTGCCTCTGGATAAAGGGTGAAGGCAACAGGCGATGCCGTTGGGGCGCAGGATCTGTGTGCAGGGCAGAGAGGCACAATGCTAGGTGGTGGGAAGGCTGCAGGGATGCCTGGCGCTGCGCAGTGCTGCAGGGGCACTGCCTGCATGGGTGGGTGCTGCGCAAGGCAAGAGGGGTGGGTGCCGTTCCGTGCTGGGGGGTTTGTGTAGCGCGGCACTGATCGGGACAGCGCAGGCGATGGTGCTGAGCCATGCGGGGCGGGGGGGACACCGCATGGGGCCGGGGTGTCCAGCGCTGCACAGAACTGCGGGAGGGGCTGCTGCAGGGCACAGAGCTGCGCTGCAGCACTTCGCAGGCCGCGGATTTGCTCAGCGCTGCACAGGACCAGGGGAGGGAGAGTGCGAGGTCGCGGGTACCGGTGCGGCACCGCGCCGGGTGTTTGCGTGGGATGAGATTCCCGGTACACATTACAGGGGGCGGCTGCTGGGATGGAGGTGCCGA
>VYXF01012754.1:1728252-1769888 GCA_013397295.1 Polioptila caerulea
GCGGTCCGGGGCAGCCTCGGCTCGGGCCAGGCTTCGCCGCCGCCGCTCCGTTCCGTTCGAGTTGCTCTTGGCAGTCCGGCTGTGTCAGGCTGGAGCTGATAACCCAAAGCCAGGAGCGAGGCACCAAGTAAATAAATGAATAAGACAAACCAATGCAAGATTGCTTTCCTCGCATTTTGCTTACTCCTTTTTTTTTTTTTAATCCTTCTTTGCATGCCAAAAATAATGTTGCAAAATGTATGATGGAAACAAACCCACACTGGTTCTCTGATAGACCGGATGACTTAATACGACAGTACTGCTTCTTGTAGCACAGGCAGTTTTGAAAATTCCTGGAACCACTGAGATTATGAAACCATCAAGTTTATTCCCTTGCTAGTGTTTCTAAAGGCTGCCAAGCTGGATGCTAAGGCTCCTCTTTGACGTGGTCTTGAGAACATTCCTCCCAAGCCATAATCACTCATGTTCTAAAATATTTTTTTTTTAGCTCTCAAAGATTTTTTGTTTGAACACTAAGGATTGCAAAATGCTCTATAAGTAGTCACTTAGGAGCTTCTCCCTGTCAGTTTAGAGTGACGTCGCCAACTGAAATGTATTGATCCAAATATTCATTTGTCACTAATGATTGAACTGAAAATAGGAAGATTTTCAGGTCCTTTCAGGTGCTGTGTGGTTTCACTTAAAACCAGAAACAAAACGCAAAACTGCATTTTGATTTTCGGTTCAAGTGCTGAATTTGTAGTTCCAGCACTGAGCAAAAACCCCAGTGTTTTACATGCAAATCAATCAGCTTAGCTCAGGAAGTCTGTCACTGTCCCTGTCAGCCCATGTCAACCTAAACATATTTTGGAGTGGAACTGCTATTTAAAATAACCTATTGCCATTAGTCCAGAGTCCAAAAGATTGTTCAGGAACCTGCTGGTTTGATTAACAGCAGTTGGGGTTTGTTCAAGCATAGACGTGGTTTCATTATATAGCACAATACAACCTTTACTCTGTACAGCGTCATTCAAACAAATTGTATGGCAAATGCACCACCGAACTGCCTTTAGAATGCTCCATTGAATTAGGTACAATTGCAGAGAGAAATGGGGAGAAAAGCTGTAAGAATGGGAGAGGTGTTTTCAGCTGAGGTTTGAAATTAGCAGCCTGTTAGTATATTTGCACTGGTAGCAGTAGTGTTATATGATGACTCTAGGATATAAGCTAGTGAAAATCAGGCACAGGCTGAAACTTTCCCAGGCAAATTTCCAGTTTGTAGGCAATTTTTAATCATCATAACGATGATGATAATAATATCCCCCTAGAACTGTCACTCCTTGTCATGTCTGATTCCTAATATAACTTGAAGAGGAGGCTAATAGACCCTTCTTAAAATCACTAGAAATATTTATCCTAGACTTTTTTTAACTTTCAGGAGAATTTTAATTTTTTTTTTAGCAGAAAGCTTACTGTGGTGTTTACTGGTAAACATTGTGGTATTGTGGTTTTTGGGGAACACTGAAAGCAGTATTTTATTTCCTTCAAAAATATACAAGTATATTATTTTTGTGTTGGAAGTAGAAGGGAAGCAGACTCTTAGAATACGGTGTTTAAATGATGCTTATTGAAAAAATGGCTTTATTTAATCACATCATAACTCTTAGTTGCAGTTCAGCTTAATGAAATAATGCTTGTTGAAAAGTGATAGGTGGGTGGGTGAGCTGTTGCAGCGTGAGCTGTTATCTGGGGATGGTGCAGAGCAGGTCTGGTGCTCCAGGACAAGCTGAGAGGGTCTGCAACCTTTGAATCCTGCAGGAATTGTAGATCCTGACTTGTGAAGAGGTGCAGGAAGAAGGGCTTGAGCACAGCTCTTCTCTAGAAATCTTGAGCAAGAGACAGAAGTGCAGTCATGCAGTCGCACTCAGCAAACCCATCGTTTTCATCAAATTTTTGGAATTTTGAATTAGGGGGTGCTATGGAATCTGGGTGGTTTAGAGCCATGGAATTTGCCATTGCTTGGGCACTGGTGACGATCCTACACAAAGCAGCGTTACCACGGAGAAGCTGCTTGGCCTGGGGACAGTGGATTAATGGTCTCCAGCCAGGCTGCAGTGGAAAGTTGTCATAGGAACTGGCTCACTGTTCTGCAGGCCTGTGCCTTCACTCCTTTGAGAGAACACCTCAGTAACTAATCACCTCAGGATAAGAAATACTCACATGCCATCCTCTGTAAAGCCATGGAGAGAGCAGGGCACTCCGGCCCTACCGAGGGAAACTGAGGACTGTGCTGAGCCCAGCAGGGCACAGCCTGGGTGATGTGCCTTGGGGTGAGCTCACAGCACCTGCTCTGCTCCAGGTCCCTGCCTGGGGGTGGCCCACAAACACCGAGTGTCCCGTATAAAACAGCTGTGGCTTCTTTAGCAGTGAGAATAATAGGAGAGAAAACTGATCAGAATGTGCCTGGGAGGGCAAGCCTTGCCTGGCTCTTTGGGAGGGATCTATTTGGGGAGAGATGTTTCCAAGTCAGTGAATGGGAATTCCTCACTTACAGTGTCTGTACTGCATCTACTTTAAAAATTTTATTTGTTTAGGTCAGCAGTACAAATATAATTTGAATTGTTATTTGAAACGGCCACAATCCAAGTCTTGAAGAGTTGGCTATTCTGTGCTGAATCTTATTCTTTGTGAGCATCTTTGAAGAGCACATTGATATAAATATTTCCTGTTTTTAAATGTCTGATTTTGCTATTAAAAAATTACTATGTGTCATGTAGCAATGAGCTGTATTTTGTTTTTTAATCATTATGACTTTTTAGCTGGAATGGTTCCTAAAACCTGGGACTGTGCACTCTACACAGAGATCACATGTATAACATGAATCTGCTTCTTTCCCACAACTGCAGAGAGAATCCAGCATATACAATAAATAGAACTTAATGTGTGGTAAACAGATCTTAAGCAACATCTGGAAAAAACTGCATCGGTCTTTAAGGTAGCCACTGTGAGCAGCTGATAATCTGAACCTGACTACATAAATGTAGTTACTAAGTCTTATGCGTGTGTCTGCAGGACTAAAAAGGTGCTGGAGAGCCCTGTCTGTATGAAGCCATGTTAGAAGAAATGCATTGTTTATATGGCAATATGAGATCAAGGAGGGAGCCTGAGTAATTCAGCCTAAAAAAGCCATGGCAGTCTGTGTTGAATTTTTACAATTACCAGAATGTGTAACAGTGTGTGCACCATACTATAAAGTCAAAAGCAGATTGACTCTTATTTCCTGGACAATTGGGTCCCCAGACATAGGAGCAATGAGTGGCTGTGTGCTAGAACTATTAGTCCTGTCCCTTTTTCAAGTCTGGTACAGCATGCTAGAGGTTAAACTTGTTGCTGGCTGATGACCTTAACTTATCATCCTCTGGGCATGAATACCTGCTGTGGGATTTACCAGCACAGTCAGCCCTTTTTTGGTGGTTTCACTAGAGATAATGTTCTGACTAAACTGGGGAGTTTGGAGACACTGCTGTGAACACCTGCATGCTTCTCCTAACAACCACGGAGGAAATCAAGTGGGTTCTTACCTTATGCATCATACCAACTCAAACTGACTTAAGTTCTGCAAAGGCGTGAGCCCATCAGGCATGGAGAGCAGGAGCTACAGTAATGACACCTGTAGAATTGATGCTGGGACTGAAACCTGTTGGTTTCTCTTTTGAAACTGAAAAATGTGTGGGCAGAGCTTCTGTAGGTGGATGGAAGAAGAAAGGGAGGTCCAAGCAGAGGTGATTATTCTGAGATTGGAAGGTGGCTCCAAAGTGAAGTTCATAGAAACAGATGTGCAGGAGCAGTGTGCTCTAGTGCAGCTCGTGTTGTACCCAGCCTGTAAATAAGGTGGTTGTGGTCACTGTAAGTGCCATTCCAGCTCTTTTCACCACAAGTGATTTATTTAAAAACAACAGCTCCTTGAAGTCATTTTGTAGTCCAAATTTAGCTTAATTTAATTATAAAGTATTCACAGCTCCTAGCTATGTTCCAGGTATTTTCAAAGACTTGCTATTTTGCTTATATGCTTACTACAAGATTATCATTGAACCTTGCTTGGCACAGTTCAGAGGAAGGGGTAAAACAGAGATTTCCTGTACATATTTCTGCAGGAGGCTCTGAAGTAGAGGGGTTTTCCACTGTGTATTTAAGAGCAGGCCTTTGGATTAGCTGCCTTTCACGTAGTTCTCACTGCTAACATTGGCATAATAGATAAAACTGTTAAGATACACTCTTGCTAGATTTTCAGGAAGCAACTTCTCACTGAACCTTCTGGGAAGGTACACTTCCCCAAAATATTTTCCAGCTGAGGTGGTCTGGTTTTGGCAGTTGTGGTGGCCAGATCTGGGTTTTGGGACCTTCTGAGTGGGTGTCCCTCTGTTGTGTGAACTGCTGCCCATTCCCTGGCAGCAGCTGCTGCCTGTGCTGCTGTGGCAGGAACAGCTGCAGCCCAGCTGTGTCCATTGGGGTCAGGAGGAAGCATTTAGATGTTCAGGCGGTGTTTGCTGCTGAAATCAGGATTCCTTCTCTCCTTTGGAGAATGTTAGCTGTGGATGGGGATCAGCTCATACTTTACTGCTTGGACACTGCTCCTCTTGGCATTTGCATCAAATGCAGTGCGTCTGGCCATGGTGTAGAACAAGAGAAACTTTGTAGTCAGTTTGTAAAGTGACCTGGAAAGGAAGGGAAATTCAAAAGACTGAAGACGATTTAGCATAAAGCCCCCAGAGTTCTCTAGGCTAGCTGAACTCTGCTGGTGTTTGGGTTGATTCAGTTGGTGGTGAGTTACATATAGGCATGCACTGTGAATAATTAGGAACATGAGGTCAGAGAAGAGCGTGTGAATATTCTGCTCTCAGAAATCCAGAAGAGGTCCTGAGGTTTATGCCAGAGCTTTGTAATCATAGCACAGCAATTACCAATAACAACATCTAAGAATAATTTCTTAGCTAGCAAAGGGCAGGCAGCATAGGTAATTTTGGAAGTCAGTAAATAGAACAGCTGCAATCAAAAATAAATAATCTTTTAGTGTTGATTTAGTTTGCTTTCTCTGTCTCCAAGATACCCTCCCCCCCACCAAAGGAATAGCTAAACACGTTGGCAAAAGTATTTCAAATATTTCTCTATGATCTTTTTGGATGTTACAAAGCAATTTCATTTCAAGACTATGCAAAGATGTATATGGCCTTTGAAGTCACAGGAAAGGGCTGCAAAATTTGGTCCCAAGTGTCCTGCTTAAATCATGTCCTTTCTGACACCCTATGCAGTATCCTCTGAGGGCTTTTAAGAACAGATGTCCATAATAGTTGCATAATTGTTTCTTTTTCATTGCTTGTTCAGTTCCACTTTTATAGTTTTAGTGTATTCTTTTAGGTCAGGATGAGTTCATTCCCTAAAGAAAAAAACTGATCAGTTGACCATAAATTGCAGATGTTCTGAGCATCAGTTAACTTGAGACTGACCCTGGAAACTGCTCTTCCAGTTCATTTCCTGTAGCTTTCTCATCATTGAGTACCAGTGGCAGAGTGAAGCTGGAAAGAGGAATTTAGCATAGAAGCAAGCCAGACTGGTAAATCATCTGTTAGTTCTGCTGTTTGGAAACTGAGGCAGGAGTCAAGTTTCAATTTCTGCTTCATGCTGCAAGGATCAGTCAGTGCCTCAGTGATGTTTAAGGGCAGGTCAGCCCTGTCTTGAAGACTGCCTGTCTTGAATCTTTCAGTGTTTGGGGATGCTGCATTTCCCCATTGCTTACCTTTGTTTAAAAAAANTTATTTTATTATTTCTCCTGTTCACAGATATGGCTATGTGTGCTATGCCAGTGGTTAAATTAAATCCATTTTATTACTTATTTCTCTATTGATTTTAAGCCCTGTGGTTTGACAGTTAAAGGGTTAATTAACTTTTTCCTTTTTTAAAAAAAAAAAAAAAAAAAAAAAAGGAATATAAAGCATAGCCCAAAGGAGAATACAAACGTGAACCAGGTCTCTCTGAAGGAAGAAGTGATCAGCAGACCACTGTACTATACCTGTAATTAAAAGTAAGAATTCAGAAGACAAGGCTGGATAGAGCTCTGCTAGGGAAAAAAGGATAAAAATGAGTGGTTTTGCCTAGAGCTGTAAGAGGTTCAGGTAAGTAGAGACAAACCCCATCTTCACTGAAAATGCTTGCTTTTTCCAAAAGTGTCTTTCCTAAACAGTGATTGGCATACCAGATGATCTTCTGCTAAATCCTTTTAAGTTAATTATGTGAAATTAGCCTTAACCTTAACCACTTGGTGACTGCAGACATCCTGAGCAGAATGTGTCTTGCTCAAGTTCTGTTTATTAGAATCGTCCTTATAGTGGTATTGAAATAGAATGATTTTGTAGAGAATATGTTAAAAATGTCATTCCTGGAATCATCAACAGATGTGTGTGATATTTTATGAATAAATTTATACAAATTGGAAAGAGTTTTACTTGCTGTGATCTGAGATGGAGTGTCCACCTATAGCTTTCAATAATTTGGGAACTTTTTCACATCTGATCAAGATAACGCTGTGGCCTTTCTAAGAGTTAGCTAAAAACACATTTGCAATCTAACCTTTTTTTTTTTTTTTATGTGATAAGAGATTAGGTAGGTTCTTAACCTCTTGTTTTACATGTGTTTTAACTTCTCTTTCAATATTGCACTGGCACTTTTATGAGCCAAGGCCAAAATGCTTGCTAAACTTGAGCAATCAGGAGGGAACAGATGATGAAAAACTAACAGTGTTTTACTCATCTACCACTCATTTTTCTTCACAGACTTGTAGAGACTAGATATTAACAAAGACAGTAATAAAACACACTGTGAGGCCTCATAAATCAATATGTGCTGGTGGGGTCAGGAACAAATATTGGAAAGGTTAGAACATGTAGAGAACGGTGTTCCTGTGTTGTGACGCTCAAAGCAGGGCTGGGAGTTTTTCGTTTGCTGATTTGAAAGCAATTAGGAGGAGACATTTCTGTGGCTGCCCAGGAGGCTTTGTGCTGGCTGGGCGTGTGGTCAGCTCTCTTTTTTAGTGGCTACAGTAGGTCAAGTAACACGCTGAAAAAGAAGTCCTGGGTGAATGAGGGCTTTCATACTGCTCTGCTGGGGACAGATGTTTTAAAGGTGTCTCAGAACCCAGGGGATCCAAGCTGTTTGCTCACCTGCAGCAGGACAACACTGCTGCTGAATGCATCTGCAAGTCTGCGTTGACAAGAAGAGAGGAGTCCTGGCCAGATAGAAGGTTCAGTGTTGGGAACTCTCAGCTCAGGTTTTGGTATAACAGGGGTGTGCTGATGATGCCTTCTTAGTTGTTTGTTAATGTTCTCTCACCCTTCAGGCTGGCAGGTTTCTTCCAGTTTGCAGCTGATGAAGTAGATCTGTCACTTCATCGTGTCCCTTCTGAGAACTGTTTATGCTGAGACAAATGCAGAGACAACACTGTGTGTCCTCCTCTGCTCCTGTCAGGGAACAGTCTCCTGTGTCAGCAGGACTGATTTAATATTAAAACCTAGGGAGCTGAATGTCCCATGGAAAGGTGACTGTTACCCCAAATTAACTTAGTGGTTTGTGTTTTGCTTGGACAGATAGTAAGAAGTTTCCCAAGAAAAGGGGTTGATTCAGTTGGAAAGCAGTTTAATGTAGGTTTTTGGAATCACTTGATAAAGCTGAGTCAGTTAGGTTATCAAAGAGAAGCCAGAAACCTAGCAAGAGCACTCAGTCATCATAGATGTTCAGTTATTTTACTGATGAATTTAGTCACATAAGATGCCTAACAAAAGCTGTACAAATTAGCAGTCTTTTGGAGGAGTTTGCATATACTGCAAAGAAAGTGTTCGTAAAATTAATTTACTTCTAGAGTTTCCTGTAGTAGTGCCTCAGAACTACACATCTGTCAAGATTAAATGAGATTTGGGGGCTGATAACATCTAGGTGGGGACAGTATTGTGCCCTTAGGACAGATTTGTAATTTCATTTGTAATCAGGCAGACTATAATTACTATATTTGCCTCTGATTAAAAAAACAGGTCAGAAAAGTAATGAATTTTTCTCGTTATGGGGGGGAGGGGAACTTCACATGGTAAGAGCACTTTCAAACACGTACAGTCTTCACATTCCCTGATTTTCCATCTTTGTGCTTGCTCGGTTGGCAGGTCTGTGTGGCAGGGAGCTGCTGCCTGCTGAGAGCAGAGTGCAGGACAGGTTTTGGGTGCATGCCTTTGTGATCTCCATGGTGAGTGCTAGGTACTGGCCTGCCTCTGATTTTGGGGAGAAAGAGGATTTCTGTGTGTCACAGGCAGGGCAGGGGTACCTGTAGGTACTGAACCAGGAGGAGCACAGAGCAGGAGCAAGTTGTACTTCTGGCTTTTGAGAGCACTTCAGGAGAGGATGAGAGCCAGCCCAGGGTCGATTTTGGTGAGCTGAGCCTGCACACAGGCTGTTCTCACCTGAAAGGCTGGATCAGCCTCAGGGAAGGCGTCCTGGAAGGGAGATGGGTAACCATTATTATGGATGAAAGCAGGCAGCCCGTGAAGTCTGCATTAGGCTAGTATGTGTCTGGAGCCCTGTATGTCAGGATAGCAGAGAAGCAGGATCCTCCTTACTAAATTATCTCTGTATGTATTTTTACAGTGCCCTTTACAGCTGAAGAGTTTCATTTTTTTTGGTTTGGGTTTTGTGAACAAATAGCAAGTTGAAAATTGGCTGAGTTTTGTGTATTAAGTCCCTGGCTTTGCTGGGTATTATTCTATGTCTGGAATAGTTCCACAGTCATCTGGTTTTTTGAAAGATGGATTTATTTGTCAAAGATCTGTCTCTTATAGTTGGATAAGTTCTCAAAAAGAAGAAAGACCAGGTTAGTATTATGAGCATTTGGTCAGCTTTTTCCTTAAAGAAGCTGGGAGGAGAATGGCACTGGAAAAGAAAACTCTTAGTAGGGAAAGAAAGTTCTCACTGGTTTTGACAGAGCAGTTCTCAGAATTACTGGATTGTTTTCAGCTGTTGATCTCAGTGTTTATTTTCAATCCCTTTTTTTAATGAAGGAGGAGCCAGTGTTCCCCAGCTCTTTACTCAGCAGCATGTCCCTTGGTGAATGTTGTGTCTGGAGCCCTGGGACTCAGGCTGACCAGCCAGTTGGCTCTCCTCACTGGGGCTGAGCAGGGAATGCTTCCTGCCGAGGCTGGAGGGAGATGGGAGTTCATATTTCCAGCCTGCAGAGATGGTTCAGATGCTGATTCTGCTGTCACATCTGTTTGTGCAGCCCATAAATGTGTAGAGAGAGCCTATCCTGCATGGAAGAGGGTTCAAGTGCCTCTAAAAAAATCATCCCTCTTCTTTTTAAAGACTAGAAAAAAGCTAAAATGAAGTTTCAGTATCTTTGCTTTTTCCATGAAATATTAATGAAGCAGGAATGTGATCTTTGGAGACAAGGGTGTTTTTTTTACCAGTAAGCTCAGTCAGTAAGGAAAGACAATAAAAATGTCCTCCCTCAGCTTTTGTGTTCAGAAGGTGAAGTGAACTTTTGGCTGTTTGCATTATCCAAGCTGTCCTGGTTGCATGCTCTCAGAATGACTGTGCCACTGAGCCCAGTTGTGCATCTCAAATACTTTGTCCATTGCTACCATGCTTCTGGTAAGGCCTGTAACATCTGTGTTTGCTTCCCAAAACACAGTGGAGTCTAATGAAAAGCATCATTGTTTTGAAGCACTCTGATCTGCTGCCAAAAGAGCTACTGTTGTGTAATCCTTAATAGCAGGTTAGAGTGGCAGTTGCTCCTTGGTTTGAAATTGGTATGTGGCAGGATGGCTTCCCAGTTCTCTCTCTGGGGATGGCATGTCTCATCTTGTTCTTCCCTCTGGGAACTGTGATTCACACGGTGTGCAGCTGTCCTGAGTTGGGAATAGACCCTTGAACAGGCTGAACATCAGTGCTGCTACTTAGGGGTGACAAGGGAAGGGAAGAGAAACTGGCAGTTTCCTTTGAGGATGGAGAGCAGTGCTCTGTCTGCTGAGTACCAGGGATTACATTTGTCTATTCTTGCCAGCACATTGTTCTGATTAAAAAAAAAAAAGGAGTTAAAATTTAAAAAAATATTTTGACTTCCCTTTCTGATTTGCAGAACTCAGTGTATATACCTCCATGCTGACATTTCAGCCTTTTGTGGTCTTTTTGTTAACCTACAGCTTGGCTGGCATGCTGTCAGGATTCATCTATGTAGCAAAGATAGTATTTGCAGGTATCATTCAGACATTGAATTCCTGTTGTGGTGGGCATTGGCATCAAAGTTTACTGCCCAATTTTTCAGCTAAAGCAAATGTATGGGAACTCTGATAAATATTTTAAAATAAATATACTATGAATCATTTCTGTAGGGTGAGCTGTATTACAGCAAAGGGATCAAATTCATCTCTAGTTTCTAATCTTCCAAGACTCTGGGCAACTAGAGCAATTGCTTATGGGAAAAACAATATTTGTAAAGTATTTGAATTATGTTACGTGTTTCTTGCTGGAATTTAACAGCTGGAAACAAAAGGCAGTGAGAACATCTTTTGTAGCCAGGTCCATGCTTGCCTTTGGCAGGTGCTCAGTTGGACAGCAGTTTGGGAACCTCCGTGGCAGAGGTTGCTGCAGGCCTTTTCCCAAGGAAGAGTTTCCCAGGGCCCTCAGGGTTTATACTGGTGTTGGCTCAGAAGAGCCTTTGTTTATCCATTCACCTTCTGTCCATGTGAAACCACTCTCTGGAGGTTTTTTTTGCATACTGGTTGTGCCTTATATCCACTGAGGCATTGGGGTGTATGGTGAGGAAGAGTCTCCTGAGGCATTGATACTCAGTTTGACTGACCTGCTGTATAGCTCAGACTGTTTGACTTTCCTGATTAATTCTTGACTCTGTGAAAAAAAAAAAAAAAAGGCTGGTTGAAACACCCACACTCATTTAGAGCCCTCTGATGATGGCAAAAGTATTTCAGAAATTTGTTGTTTCATAGCTAACTCTCTTCTCTGTTAATATTTTTGTGTTGGTTGATTTATTTAACTTCCAGTCACAGGGTCTTGGCTAGGCTGACAGCCCTCCACAGTCAGGCTGCTTGCCTGTGTGCAAATGCTTCTAGACCATTTTCAAATCACCTGCAGAGTTACTCTCTGTACACTGGCAGCCTTCCACTCCAGCCTTACTCTGTCTCACAGCTTTATTCCTTTCTCAGTATAATCAGTGTCAGTCTGAATGGGGACAGCCAGCTGAAGATGGTTTTCCAGCAGAGTTTGTGTCAGTGACAGAGAGAGACAATGGAGTCCTGCTTGGTAGTCTTGTATATCCAAGGATTATATTTGACCTGCAGCTGCAGCATTTCTCTGAGAGTTCATGTTTACTAATTCTTCTCTGTGGCATAGCTCTTGCACTTCTGGATCAAGTCTCACATTCCCTAAGTATGGTCCTTCTCCTTTTTTTCTAGTGCTGGGTGAATGGGGAGTCAGAGCAGTGGAGAAATAGCATTGCCCCTAACAAACCCTTTGTGTAAGAAGCAGTAAATTGGAAATAACTAAAATGGTAGTTCTGGAAGAGACAGTGCTATATGGAATGTAGATAATATGCTTATTGGCTCACTGGAGAATGGAGTTCCTGTTTTAAGGCATTAAACTCATTTGCAGATAGATGAGGAGAATTGATGGTCTCATGGTACTCAGAAAGGATCGGATTTGAGGTTTGTTCCTCAGAGTTGCACTGCAGATTCCATCATTTTCCAGATTCTATTCTACCCATCCATAATATGGATGATAAATAATACTTAAAATATTTTAATGAACTTGTGCTGCTTAGAATTCCTGAAAGAATAATACTCCTTGGATGGAAATGGATGGACACAAGAAGAAACTCCAAATTAATGTATTTCTGGGTTTTAGAATGTCTAATGCATTTGGGTCCAGGAGTATTGCTGAAGCTCTGGGAACCGCCCAGACACTCTGTGGGTATGGTTGCCAGTAGAAATATTCTGATTTAAAAATCCATGTAAAATAGGGTTTTGTTGAATATATTTTACAACATATTTGATATACAGACATTACTTCAGCATCTGGCTTGCAAACAGATATAAAATTCAGCCTGAAATTAGATCAAATCCCATAAGTAATGGGATGAGTAGAGTTCTCCTTTCTTATATCTTACCCATTCAGAAATAGTCCATGAGTTACCATTGTCTATCAGTCAGACCATAGTCAAATGAACATACGACTGGGAATGCTTTACCAATTTCACTAAAAACACGCGCCTGAAAAAGCAGCTTGGTGCTGTAAGTACTGTGGTGGTGTCCAAGAGTAACTGCTACCCCCTTTCTGTAGGACCAGTGTCAGAGATTGTAGGCGTGGAGCTGGGAGGTGTAGTATGATCCATGGAGCAAGGAGAGTGTTACCAAACTAATGTAATCCCGTGGATCTCTGGATACTGCAAGTGGCACCTGTAAGCTCACTACACATGTCTGTGGTTAACCTTAACAGGTTCTTAACAGCAGCTCTCTACCTCTTTAATACCCTGTAATCAGTATACAAAATTATCCTGCTTAAAGCCAATGCTAATTACCATGAGGTGAGAGTACGCTTTGAAGTGTCTCTTGGAAGTAATTGAATATTCTGATAGGAAGGATGTGTTTTGCCTGTCCTGCCACAATGAATGTGAAGCCTTGCTGTCAGATAGGCAACCACACAGAAGTGGAAGATTTTCAAGTGAAGAACTTTAGGCAGAAGGAGGGGAGGAAAAAAAGTCAGTTTTCTGCTTTAGGTAATTTACAGGTATCACTGCTTATCTCTCAAGTCACGGACATTGTAATTCTCTGAAAGCATCACTAATTAAAAACACCTTTTGGAAAAGTTTGCCTTTGGCCATCAAGCATAAGTGTTGGCAGTAAAAGACAAGAGTGGTTTGAATTGTCATCCCAGGGCTGTGGGGGAGAGGGAAGGAGCTATGTGAACTAACAGAGCTAGTGTGTAGGGCTGCAGTTCAGCATAAAATCAGTGTCATTTGGCACCCATGCAATCCCTGTGTCTTGGAGCCATCAGAAGCCTGCTGTTCTGTGGCTTCTGTCACGCAGAAGTACAGGCTGACCTCTCCGTGCCTGCTAAGTATTGAAATTTGAATTTGTGTAAAAGTGTACTGTGCTAGGAACATGCAGTGTATCTGTGATTCATCCTGACAGCGCTAGGAACTCAGACTGACTTTCAGCACAGGGACTGAGGAATTAGTGCTTCTGCATTTGAATCCCACTTGCTCTGTGTTATTACCTTCTCTGTGCCTCGCTACCCTTAGCTGACAAAATGGGGACAGCGCCTTTGCTGCCCGTAAGTGCATTATGTGAGCGGGGGCTGGTGAAGTGCTTTGGGATTGCAGGTGTGAGGATGGCACTTCTGGTGAGGGCAGGAGCCTGCCCAGCCCCTGCTCGCACAGTGGCACTGGCAGGTGCCATTGAGGGCGATGACACTGTCCTGGCCACTTCTCGCTGTCCATGCCAGAGGATCAGGAGGTTCGATGCTAACCTGAGTGGATTTCACCTCCAGTGCTTGCTGTCCCAAGTGCCTAGCCTGAACAAGGTGCAGGCTATTTCTGCCCTCACTGGAGGGAGTGGAATGCTCCTAGAAAGTGAGTCACTCGCTTTTCCTAACCACCCTTACATGGACAGTCCTCTAAGCTGCAGAAAAGATCGCTCTCCCCCTCCCCTGCCCTATTTGTGAGGCTGTGTCATGACCGGGACCAGGAATTTGACAAGAGTCATGAACAAGCCAACCCTATTCCTGCTCCCTTTGCTTTTTCCAGTCCTCAGGATTTTAGGATGGTTCTCTCCTCCCTTGCTGAGACCCCACAAAGCACTTGGAGGTGCAGCAGTGCTGCGGCAGGGAGCCGGGAGCTGCTCCAGGCTCGGCAGGGGCGTCACAAGGCTCGTCTGTGCTCCCACAGCCTCCGACGAGACCCAGAGCGCGCTGGGTGTGATGGTTTTCTCTCTGTTCACTTCCCACTGTGCACGTACGAGTGTGGGCTGCACTGCCAAGGTATTAATGACTATTGAAGCAGAACGTGAGAGGAGGCAGATGTAGTGCACAGTGAGTCAGTGTGAGTACGCTACAACCTTGGCTTTAGTTAGGGGTGCGTTTGTTTTCAGCTGTAGAAGCGCTCGGAGAATATCCTGGAAATTGTGGGGTTGTCACCAGAGTTTTGCTCATCTCTGCCTTTTGGGGTGTGTGCCTCTGATTTGGCGTTGCATCATCAAAGTGTCAAGATGAACTCAGAAGAAAAAGAGAGGCAGTCAGTGCATTTAGCATGAACATGTCAGATATTATCAGGTGCAGAAATTTCTAACTATTTGCTGCCCGAAAAAGATTGGAAAAGTAATAGTAAAGCTTGAAGGAAGATGCTTTGATACATTTTATTTAATTTATATGAGTATAAAAAAATACACTGTGGATAGTACTTTAATTTAAAATCTGACAAATGGACTTAATTCAAAATATATGCCACAAATCTCATGTATTTTTGGATCAAAGCATACGTACTGGGCAACAACTCTGTATCAAACCTTTGCAGCTGAGATTTAAATACCTTTTCAAAAGGAATCCTGTACCATAAATGCTATCAGATGCTTAATTAAGACAACACAAGCAAGGAGCATGTTTGCAATAAATTATGGGGATGTGTTCTGACATGCTTTATCTATGTAAAGATTTCTATTTTTATGGGAAGCTATTTACAGATTATTGATTTCAAAAATAGATTTGTAACTAAAGAAAGATGCATCACATTTCAGTTGCTTGGAGTTGAGAATCCTGCCCGGCTGTCTGCCTGCTCTCTTAGATGTTTCTTCCAGTGGCTTACAAGTGCATGGAGTGATTCTGTCCTTCTTATTTTTCTCTCTCTATTTGGAAGAGGGACTTTGTATTCAGGGACCAGGTCCCAGGTTTCTTACCCACGCAAGCAGGCTGATTTTTATGCCTTTGAAGCAGAGAATAGTTTTAGTGAAGTCCATGAAGCTTTTTGCATGAGTAAGACTTTTGGGTGGTGAAGATTCCTCACAATATATTTTGTCAGTTGTCACTGTTTTGTTTCAGGGCAGCAAGCTGTTGTCACAGTGTCAGTGGAGCCTGCTAAGCTGTAAGCCTGCCTTTGAGTATGTGTAATAGAAACCTTTAGAATAATTTTTTGCTACTTAATGCTGTGCGAACATTAGAAGAAATATTTCAATAAATCAGGGCAAAGCCTGAAGGAAGGGGTAATATTTTTTGTTAGAGGAACCTTTAGAATTTGAAAACTCATGCAAACTTGTGTACTCAAGAGCCTGTCTATCTTTTCCAGCCATACCAGTTAGTCTAATAAAAGATAACTGCCTCTGTCTACAAACCTTGTCCTGCCTGCAAACTTTGTTGGTTGCATCTGCAAGAAAATACTGCTGGATTATTAAAATAATTCAGACCCTCTTTGCTTGATTATGCAAAGTCAGATTTTTATGGTTTCCTCAAGTCTCAGCTTTTTGAATTCCAACACACACAAAATGATGCTGTCTGGTTTGTCCTACTGTAGAAGAAGGTTTCATCACATAGGAACTCAAACTGCTTCACAGATTCCTTATTTTAGAATGGGTATTATAAAGGTGGCCTGCTAAAATTCTTCTGCTATCTGGATTTTCGAGTATTTTGTAGGATACTGATGGTGTGTACTGTCAGCTGTCTGGGATGAATGGCCTCTGGAAGCAGTCCTAGCTTAATACCTGTGTCAACATCTGAAGTGTTTGTGTGGTGATGGGAAGCAGAAGAAATGGGAAGAGGCTGGCAGATGTCTCCGGTGCAGTCTGTGGGTGTAAACCTTTCCTATGTGTCTGGCTGGGGAAGCAGGGTGTTGTAACCCTTCTAAACAGCAGGAAGCTTGGATTTGGACTTGTTTGCAAGACCTAGATCCAGAGCTGTGTATCAGTCCTAAGGCCAGCATTGCAACAGTTTTTCCAGAGCTGTTTAATGTGCCTTGTAGAGGCCTTCAATGAGTATGTCTCTCGGATCTGGATCTGAAGCTCTAGGCTAGTAGCTTTAAAATAGAGCAAGGTGGTGATGGTCTGCACCATCTTGAAATGTCCATGGGGTAGATGCTTTCCCACCCTCAGAGAGCACAAGCCTTTTCTGTAGTTTGCAGTCTTGGGGTCTTACCAGATTGCTCCCGTGGCTGCATGTCTTGGCTGAGTCTGTGACCCTTGCAGGGACACTGCTCCTCTCCTGAGCAGCCCTTGCTGTCCCTGAGGAGCCTCCCTGCAGGCAGTGCCCTGCCTTCCGAGTGAAATGGGAACAGGTCGCTGCTTGAGGGGTGTTGAGTTCTGTGTCCTGTGCTGCCTTCTGTCTGCCTTTGGGCACGGCTTAAATAGATAGCTGGTAATTACTTGTAAAGCCCTTGGTGGCTGTGGCTTGGGCTATTTTGGAAGCTGATTCTCCCTGCATGCCCTGTTGTGGAAGTTGTGGCTGGCTGGAGTGGCCTGTCACCCTCTCATTGTGGTGACCTCCTCTCCTGGGTGTGTTGCAGGGAATTCAGGGGGAGAGCTCTCAGCAATGGCATGAGGTCTCTTGGGCTGCCTGCCAGGACCTGAATTTGGTGACCTTTAGGATGTGGCAGAAGATGCACTTGTAAACCTTGGTTATAGTAACTGGGAGACAAGCAGAGAATGCTGGAGGAGGAGGAACTTATTTTTTACAGACAAGCTGTTTGTTCTCTGATGTTTATGACCAGCGTAGGTAAATATACTAAGAAGTGATGTGACAATTGGAACTGTGGCTCTTTAATAGGATTTAAAATGAAAGAAATACACAAATTTCCTTGAGGAGCATGCATGTGGTACTGAGAGTGCTGTGACTTCTAGCACTGGTTTGAACACTTGCTCTGCTCTCTACTTTGCTGGAATCATTAAATTCCCTTATGTAAAATGGATAAAGTCATATTTTAGAGGTGTCCAGATATAGTTGCTATATCATTACCCATGTAGTTTGTAGGTGGTTTTGTTTCTTTTAAGAAGAGCAAACAAGCCAAGGCCTGCAGTCCAGCAGTTGTATGGGTTACACAAGAATGTGGTTTCATGTAATACCTAATTTGCTGTCACTGTGGGTTGTGTCTCCCACCCTGTTCTCCACACCAGCTCTAATGGCAGCGTTGTGGCAGGTTGAGCTGGGCTCAGCTGACCAGTGGGGACTTCTCAGCCTTTCCTCACCTTTGGTCAGTTGGTTTTGATAGGTGAGGATTTGGACTGGTGAGCTGAACTGACCCACCATGGAGCTGCTTCATAACCCCACATGGTGCCAGGGAATGCAGCAGCACGTGTGTCTGGCTGGAGGAGCAGGCGAGCAGGATTGCCCCAGTGTGCTGATAACAAAATTGGGAAAGCTGCCCCTCTTTCCTCATGGCAGGGCCGTCCTGATGAGAAGGACTGTCTGTGGTTTGGTTGTGACAGCCAGCACCTGAGAAGGGGTGCTCATGTTTGTGAAGATCTGCTGGTGAATGTTTGCATCGCTCATGTTACAGGTTTGCAGTGTGTTCTTGCTCTGCCTGAATGTGTCTGACCTGCAGAGGACAAAGGATCATCTTTCTACTTTCCTTCCAATTGTTTCTGCTAATTTAGCATCAGTTTGAAGCTTTGTCTTTGCTTAGAGATCAAATGGCCAGGGACAAGGCTCTTTGTTTTCACTCTGTGGTAAAAGTGGTAAGGTCAGTCCCAGTGGGGCTTGTATGGTTTAAGCTGCTGAATTTATCTCATGTATTAAGAGTTTTCTGTCACCTACAGCTAATGCACATTGGTAACTCTAGTGTCAAAAAAAACCCCTTTTCAGCAATGAAAGCAAGGTCTCTGTTTGTAAATGCATTTTCACCACAATGGATAGGAATATCTTTGCAGCCATGTAGATCAGCCTTCCCAGCTCTCTGTTTTAACATCTCAAAGAGCAGCATCTTACTTGACCTGCATACTCAGGTCATTCCACTGGGTACTTTGCAAGACTTCCTGAGTGGCACAGGAATTCCTTCATACCAGGAAACAGACAATTTTCTGGCGAAACAAGCCTTGAACTTGAGCAAGCTTTTCTTTTCTATCTCTTTCAGAAATAAGTAAGCATTTGAAGATGACAACCTCATGGAGCGACCGACTCCAGAATGCAGCAGATCTCCCTGCAAACATGGATGGACACGCTCTGAAAAAGTACCGCCGGGAAGCCTATCACCGGTCAGTCACCCGTGAAGCTCCAGAACTAAACATAAACCCCACATTCCTTGGGGTTTTTTTTGCTTGTTAATAAAACAGGAAGGTTGTTCTTACCTTCACTCATAGAAGTGTTGGTAGAAGAGAGCTTAGAAGATGGCACAGTATTGGCCTGCAGGGTTTGCAAGCAGCTGAGTTGAGATACGTGTACTAGAGCAAGAGTGGATATGCTTCTTATTGCAGTTAAAAGATTAATCAAAGTCAGATTTTGGATAGAAGCTTTCAAGTCAATAAACCTCAGTGGCAGAGGTTTTATAATGATTATTACAGTGCACACTGGGAGAGCAGAGCCTTAGACACTGTAATGCACAAATATGAATAAGGAGGAAATCAAATGGGGTCAGAAATTGTTTGAAAATTACACCTAGTGTGATTAACTGTGTGGCCACAGGAGCATGCAGGAGCACTAGGCAAGGGCCCAGCCTTTTCACTGTCAGGTGTACCTAAAACCATCTTTGCTGTAACACAATTACAGTAAGTAAAGAAGATAGAGTTCAAAATAAAAGGAATGTTATCACTCTTATAGTTTCAGAATCAAAGTGCAGGCCTGAGGTTGTTTTTGCAAGATCACATTGGAGGTTTGGTTGAGCCAAGAATTTAGTCCACAGCTCTGAAGGTTCCAAGCATAGAGCATAAAAGATGGACAAAGTCTGTATCCTTATCAGATGTCTGTCCTGCTACAGAGTTAAAAACAGCAGCACCTAGTAATTGTCGGTATTCTGTTTGTGGGAGGTGTATCTTCAAAGTTTAGCTTGGTTATTTTGAGAAGTCATACAGTGTGATGATCAGAGGATACTCAGCAGAAGGGCGAATATATGTCTGATGTTGAAACAGAAAAACAAGTTTCTCAACCCCATGCTTAAATGCCATGTTGCATTTGTGATTCACATTGGTGGTATTTCTGGGGAAGTGTTTTGGAAGTGTTAGATATCTTTTGATTCTCCAAATGGAATCTAATTTGAGAAAAAAGCCTTAGTGCATCATATGATTGGCCAGGTTGTGCAAGTTGCAGTGTCCAGGGCTAAGTAATGGATCCTGTGATGTGTTTCTGAAGCTTTCCAATTTCCAATGAATATGTTTGAGCAATGTGTCTTGAGTGGTGGCATTATTTGAATCTCTCTGTCAGCTGGTTTGTCAGATATAGAAGCATTTAATGAATGTAACTATATTTAGCATGTAAGAAGAGAAGTATAAAATCCTTCCCTTTCAAAAAATCTTCACCTTGTTGAAGTCATTGACAGGTTTACCTTTTTGTGTCATAAATTTATTTAAAACTTCAGCTGTGTTATCTCCTGATTCAGATTGATGGAAATCAAGTCAGAGTAATGTCTGTATTTTTTTCTAAGTATTTCCTTAACATTTGTTTTGGTTAAGTGCTGACAGTTTGCTAAATGTTGTACAGGATCCAAAGGAAGCTGTCTTTAAGAGCTCATACATTCAAGTCTTGATCATGTTTTCCCTTGTGTAAGAAATCCTTACTTTCAGAAAGAATTTCCTTATGGAAGATGGGAGTGCAATCATGTAAAGGAGGGCTTCCCACTAGGAGCTGGGATCTGGTAGCTCAAAATTAGTCTGTGATAAAGTTTAGGTACCTGTTTTTGGCATCTAGAAATGTTTTATGCAAAACATACCGAGCAGAAATGCAGCTAGCATCTCAGATTTTCATGGAAAGCACAACATTGGAAATACATTAAGGGGAGGCACATTTTCATGTTGGAATTGCTATCCTCTTTCAAAGAGAGAGAGGGAGGGAGGGAATGGGAGAGAATGGGAGAGCCTGATGCCAAGACTGTAGTATAAATCTGTGCTATTAATGGCTTTGGTATACCAGTTTCATAGGAGTTATTTTGATAATCCAGTATTGTGAGAATCTGAAACAACCTCATTCCAGAGGCAGTGTTGTCAGATTTCTATTTCTGGTACTTCTCATGGTCGTAGTGTTAACAGATGTGCTGTTACTTTAAAGAGTGCAAACTTAACATGAATATCTTACCATAGAATATGACTGAAGTTATTTCCCCTTGGTGTTTGTTGTTATATTTTTTGTGTCATATTAATGCTTCAGGTGCAGAATACATGTGCTGGTGACAGCCAAGTTGTAGGGTGTAAATTTGTTTCAGTAAGGTCCAGATATGCTCTCACTCTTGGATATTGCTGAAACACTGAAAATTTTATGAAAAAGAGAAATAGAAAATACAAAGTGTCATTGTCAAGATTATTTTCTTTCTTTTTTTTTTCTCTTTTTGCTTCAGTCTTTCTTACTCCAGCAGCTAAAGGAAAAATCCTTGAAAACATGAATCTAAAGTGACTTAGAAACAAAACCAATAAGAACATTGAATTTAAACCTATTACATTTTTGTTACCCTAAAGCTGGTCAAAGTTGTTTTATGGGCCCAGTCTGAAAGGCTGGAGGAGCTTTACATTTACAGAAGAGCTTAAGTGGGACTAGCTTTTGTTACATATGTTGAAAGTCTAGTTGTGCTCAAAGTTATTCAGCAGATTTTCTAAATGCTGCTAGGCATGCTTAGTTTTCTGAAGTGTGAAATTTAAAAAACTTGTTTCACTGTTTGTTTGCTTCATGCTTACTTAAATACCAGTGGAGATACCTAGACCAATCAATTTAACATTCTTGTTCTCATGAAGTACACCAGATTTATATGCTTGAACTGTAAATGAATTCAGATGAAATAAGGGGAAAAGCTTCCAGGAACAAAATAGTTTACCTTAAAAAGTATATATAAATGTTCTTACGAAACTTTTAAATGAAATGAAACTTTAAAAAAACTTTAAAAATATTACCCCTGAAGGTGCCACTCTAATAGTCATAGTTTACGTTGGTCTTTCTTACTTGGAATGTGTTTTCTCAGGTACTTCTAATTGTGTCATAATTGGTGGATGGATGTTCAACATATAATAATTGTTGGCAGAAGTCCCAGTTGAGACTGGTTTAACTGGTGTTAGTGCGTACTGACTCAGAGTGTGATGACTATATTGTAATCATATCTGAATGCCATGGGCAAGAATGCTCAGAATCAAATTTTTATTGCTATAGAATCAGAAAAATCCGTTGGGGAGGAGAAGTGGTGGGGTTTTATCTTCAGGGAGTTTCTGACAACTTCAATGAAAGCTTTTGTTTAGCTGATGTTGCTGTCAGACCTTGTTACACAACACTGCTGGTGCCTGTTGGAGGTGAGGTCTGAAGATGAATTAATATGCAGGCTACATGTTACTCATTCTCTAGCAGAGGTCACTGGTAAGAGGATACTGCATTACTGTGCTATTGGCAGCACAGATTTTCATTCGGAAATAAAATGGATGTGTAGTTCTTGGGAGGCTTTTCCTTGGTGTGTGTGGTTGTGAGGCCACCTCCCTCGTGTGCTGCTTGTTGACTTTTCCGGGCAGAGGATAATCACTAGATCATTTGTTCTGGAGTACTGTCATTTAATGTGATTGTAATTAGGCAAGAACTAGGTTGACTCTGAGCCACCAAACTGCCCTAGTGTCTATTTTTTAACTTGGAGTGAGCGCTTCTAGGCACCCTCTGGATTATCTCACATAGCTCTTTAGGGTTTAAATAGCAACCCCATCTAGTTAAAGCAAATAATGGAAAAAGTTGGTGTTCCATCCACTCTTGTTACTGACAGTAACCAAGATCCAGGAAACAGGTATTTGCACTTATATTTATTTATCTGTGGTTTTGGCTTAACAGAGCAGTAAGGCTGAAATGGCCTTTTTGTTAAACATGCTGGCTTTGAGATTCTTCTACTGTTTTGCATCAGAATAATTTGAGACTTCTCATCCTGAGTGTGGAGTTTCTGTTGTTGTTGTTGGGGTTTTTTCTTGCTCTATTGTTTACTGGCTAGTGCAGGGCATATGGCATCATGATTCCTAATCCTAATTCTCCTGCTGATTGCTGATAGAGTATTAAATAAATTGCTTCATAGTTTTGTACTTCAGTTTGCTTTCAGAGCACCTTATAGTGGTGATAGAAATGATTTTAGCTGTTACTATACACTAAGATTCTGGATTAAAAAGTGATTTGTACTTTAATAATGACAAAGCAAAAGGATTGCCAATTGGTTGTTTTGATTTCATGGATTAAAGATGTACTTTAGTTGGTTCAAATTTGTGGACTCTGGGCTATTCACTGCTAATCTTGTTTCTTCACTTAATTGTTACTGGATCATCAGTGATTGCAAACAGGTGGAAATGTTGTATGAACAAGGCTGTGAGACTGGAAACTGTTCATATGTTTAGGTGGCTGTATTTAAAGTCGCTTCAAAATGATCTGTTCATTGAGGTGGAAAATTGGAACAAATCTTTACCAGACTCAAAGTGTTCTTTTCATGAAACACTTTTGGACAGGCCATGAGTGGTGTCTCCATGTACTGGGTAGCCCTGGAGGCTCTGCTGGCCATGGTCTGTCTGAGCAGCCCCCTTGGAGCTGAGAGGAGTCGTGTGTGTGACAGGGCAGCGTGGGGCTCTCCCTGGTTTGTTTTAGTGCTTTAGACCCTGGAGGAGGGAGAGGGAGTGTCAAGTCTGCGGAATGTGTGAGCTTGTAAAAAGTACACCACTTGCCAAATTAATAATAAAGAAATTACATTGTAAATGTCCCATGATCCTTAGCTTTAATAGTTTCAGGGAGCAGACAAGTGTTATTTTGGGATGGAATCCATGTGTGAGCTTCTTGGCACTTTGCTGTTGCCTGGGAAGAAAACCCAAACAATGAAAACAGAAATGGCCAAGGCTATCTCTTTGCATCTGATTCCTGTGGAATTTCAGAGGGAAGTGCTCATAATTGTGTTCCTGGATACAGCCTCATCATGCTTTGAAGTTCCAGTCATTACTGGATTTTCCAGTTTTATGTCACTATAACTGTGCAAGGAGACTTGTGAAATTGTGGGGCATGGTGTTGGAAGTGTTACTAGAAGTGGCCAGGAAATTTTTATGCTCTTCTTTTGTTTCCCTTGTCTGATACTATTTCATCCCTTAAAGTTATCTCAGGACCAAATACTATCTCTAAATAGGATTACAGATATTCAGGATATTTGTCTTTGGTTGAAGAAGGAATACAATGTAACTTGGAAAATCTAAAATTAAAAATAAAACCATAATGGTTTGATAAAAAATAATATATAGAATGGTCAATACCTGCCTAAAGAGGCAGGACTTAGCAAAAGAACAATTTCATTGGGTTTAAAAATTTAAAGAAGTTTATTTCTTCTCTAAGGCAGCTACTAAAACATCAGGAACCCAAAGATGAGACATTTTGATGATATGGTAGTATCTTCTTTAGGTTGCTCACATGCTTTGTAGCAGTGAAATAAGGTCAGTGGGGGAGTCACTGCTGCTGGTGGAAGTCACCTGTCACCAGAACTGTAATGTCATGCATGACACAAGTCCCCAAGCAGACCACATCTGGGGACTAGCTGGTCAGACTGAGAACACTGAGTTGTCATAACAGTAGAGGGATGTTTATTTCATTATTTGCCTTTTTAAAGAGGCCACAGGGAACTTGGGCGTGGGAGACTATTAAAAGCTAATCCATTTGGTTCCCATTATTTCTTTTTAACTCTTCTAGCTTATTAAGAAATGGAAGTTGTCCATAAAGCAAAGATTACCCAAAGTTCCTAAACCCTGAGTAAGCAGGAATCTGAGCCTTCTGGCTAGTTGGTCCCTGTTTTGTGGTTGGCTCGAGCCCAGCTGTCCACCACAGGCTTTTTCAAACGCACATGTAGGTCATGCTTAGCCAGCTCCCACTGTATTTGCTGTTCCACTCAGCAGTGTTGCAATTTTCTTTGTATTTTTGTAATTTCCAGTGAAACATACTGCCCAGAAAAATGCTAATTGCTGCAAGGTATTTCTGGATACATTTAGAAATTTGTTATAAATTCTGTTCCAGAAACCTTGCCTCACATTGTTCATTTTCATTTCCTTACTATGAGGAATTGTGAGCCATGTGCCAAGCTCCTTCTTAATTGTAAAGTTCTGCGTGTTTTGTTTAATTTGTTGGTCAAACTACAAGACTATCACCCATGCAAATTTCATTCAGGGCACAAAATTCTTTAGAGATTTTGCACAAATAAAATAAAAACATTTTTCCCCCTCTGTCATTGCTCCTCTCCAGTGTTACTTGAGAAGAGTTGGGATTCCTGCTTCAGAATTGATTGACAAGAACAGTAACAAAACCAAGATCAGTTCTCCTGTAAAAATATAAAGGACTATAAAAGACTATGAGTTGCAGAGTTGTGGCTATCAGGGTTGTGTGACTCCCCTGCTGCATGCTCAGCAGTTCCTTCTTCCTTGCAATTCAACACATTTTTCTCTTACCCAGCACAATCCGTAGAGCTCAAAAAGAAAATAAATACTGTAGTCATTGAGAGCCTTCTGCTGTGGCCAAGCTGCAGGGTTTAATCTTTGAAAAACTTATTAGAGAGGAGACATGCTTTGAGGTTTCCCTAAAACAGTTCCTCAAGTCTGTTTTTCCAAAGGTGGGGATCTGTGCCAGGCTAAGCCACCCCAAGTGCAGGTGCTGCTCCCCCAGTCCCAGCTGTGCTCAGGGAGCCCATGGAGCTGGAATATGGTCCCTCAACCACCTTCCCCACATGCTCCACACCTTGTGTCCCTCCAGCCACACTGCACAGGGAGTCCAAAATGCAGGAGACTCACAGGGGTATTCCTCAGAGCAGAAATGTAAAGCCTGGATTTTCATCAGGAGGAAAGGATGAAGGCAAGAGGAAGGCAGTGTCCTGTTCAAAGAGATGCTCTGGGTGCAGGCAGGTGTGGAGCTGGGTATTGGCCATACTCACCTCTGCCTCAGCACAAGGAATGCAGAGGGTGTTCTCATGCTGTGCCTACAGTTTGTTTTGTCTTATTGCCCAGTGCTGTTAAGTTTTCAGATCAGCTTAAATTTTAACTCCAGTGCTTTATTTTCTAAGTGGAAAAAACCAAATTCAGGGGAAGGGAGGTGTGATTTTGTCTGATTCTGGCAAGTGGAAAAATTATTCTACATTAAAACTTCCTTGCCTAGAAATGTTAGATCATTATAGTTTTACTCTTATTCTGACATTATTTCTACTGTTTGTAATCTGGAAGCTTCTTTTTTTTTTGTTCATCTGGATGAGCTGTAAAAAACTTGTTATTTCATCCTTTCCTTTCATGACCAGAGTATCTTTTCCCTCAAGTGCTTGAGATTCTTAGGGTCCTCAGGTTGCTCTTGCTTTATGGGCATTAAAAACCACTCTTGTAATTTTTCTGTAGCGTTTGTTCTGAGGAGATATTACCTTTTTGTAGCCAATAGACACAATGTCAGGTTGAATTGGGCTTGGAGAAACTGGATCTGGTGTCCCTGCCCATGGCAGGGGCTTGGAATGTGATGATCTTTAAGGTCCCTTCTGACCCCAAACCATTCTGTGATCCTATGATTTGATCAGTATTCAGCCTGTAGCCAGGCTGAGTGTACCTCCAATTAGAATTTAAGAACAGCTTTGAAATGGGCTAAGTCTGCAGCTTCTGAGAAGCACCTGGCTCTTCCCAGAAACTGTCCTAGAGATTTAATCTCAGCTTTTAATTTTAGTTTCTGGGGCACTGCAGATATTTACTGCTTTGAGTAAAGCCCTGAATTAAGCCAGTGAGTTTCTGGGAGTAAATAATTTTAAGTAGCTGCTTACTCCCTTGTGCCTAGGGGAGCAGTGTTCATGGGAGGTTTCTTTATCAGGCTTTAAAATTGAGGTCCTGAGTGCCTACAAAATAAACCAATATCTATCTGGGCCTTCACAAGAGAAGTGAAAATGGTCCCTTTTTTTTTTTTTTTTTAAACCACTGTTTAGTCTGCATTTAATCTGCCAAGGCATATGCAAGTTTAAATTGATTAAAGTGTTCTCATTTCCTGTCCTAAAAATATTGTATAATAGCCTTCTTTAGCTTTTTTTAATATTTGCTCTGTCTCACTCCAGCACTGGTGGGTGAAGTAATTACCACATCAGATCAGCTGGTAGGATGCCTTGAAATCTGCCAGCCTGGGGTGTGATTAGACACTGCCAGTGCAGTTTATAGGTCATAGGCAATAAGTGCAAACTGGTGGAGAAAAAGGCATCTTCACCAGCTGTTACCAAAGGGAGCTGCTATGGTAATTTTCATGTTCCAGTCAAAAGACTTATCTTGGATCAAAAATATACTAATGGGTGCTATTTGTTTTGTTGTTCAGAAAAACTTTTCCAGATCTTCTGTCTCAAGGTGTGCTGGTTTTGGATACAGTTTCTAAATGCTACAAAAGCAAGGGATGACAATCTGTCAGAGGTTTTCTTTCCATGGCTTTTGGTCAGTTTGGTGTCATCATCATCTAAACACAGGCAGGCTGGACTGGAACAGATCTCTTGGGTCGCAGCTCCCTTGTTTTTGCTTTTCACAGGCACTGTCATATTATCCTTTTGGTGAGTGCATTCAGCTGTGTCTTAGTACTTGGGGTTTTTGTCCTCATTTGGGAAACTTACCAAATGTTGCAATTCTGAAATGATCTTCTGATCTTCTTTCATTTTCCCTTCTTGCTCCTGTCCTTAAAGACAGTCAGATAACTGTGCTGCAGGGATGAAGCCTAAAAACCAGAGCAGAACTGGACTCTGCAGGTTAGACAAAAGATGTTGCTAGTGTCTCCTGGAGGTATATTATTCCTTCTTAAAGCTCTGCATTCTCAGAAACAAGCTGTGCAAACATGAGATCAGAAATTATGTGCTTGAATTAGCTAATAAATTATGTTTCCTGACAGCAGCGGCAGCAGCAGCACGTAATCATATGCATTATACAAAGTATCAGACTGTATTTAGTATTAAATAGTGCTTGGCGTTGGTCTCTTGTAAATCAGAGCTGTCTCGATGTTAAAAGACAAACATGGATTCAGATTGCAGATTCAGATAATTTGTTCCACCTACTCAAAAGACAGCTATTTCAGGAGTGAGTTTTAGTGAGTTACGAGCCAGTCTCATGTTTCCAAAAGGCATTTCTTTACCGGTTTCCCGTGTTCACTATCCTATCACTTTGTCTCTTTTAGGTAATACATAAATCTATTAGAAAAGAGCATCATCTATAACCTCCAAGGCCCCTTAGTGACAAGCCCCATTGTCAAAGGCAGGCACTTTGCCAGGAAACAGTGACTCCCAGAGAGAGTGTGCAAGGTTAGGGGGAAAGTGTGCTATTGCCAGAGAGACTGTATTCCAAGTGGATTTGTGTGGAACAACAACAATATCCAGTGACTGGTTAAATTAGCCACAGATGTGTTTTCTAGAATACTGTCCAAGAAGATATACAGTACTTTAAGGCTTGGTCCAGGCATAATGATCTTCTGAAGTCAAATCAGATCCAAGCAAAATTGCATGGGTACCAGGGAAGCTTTAAAGGAATTCTGTAATATGATTCAGACAAGTAGATGAATCAGACTGCTGCGAGCTGAACAAGGAGCACGTCGGTGAGAGATGAGGTAAGAGGACCGCACACCAGCCTGGTGTGAGCATTTGCTGCAGAGATCCGGGCTGTGGCGGATTGACAGGGCCGGGGGAAGGGGCGCGGTACGCCGGCCGCCTGCCCGGAGCGTGCGTGCGGAGCGGGCTCTGCCCGGGGCTCCCTCCGGCTCCCTCCGGCTTGCCCGAATGTACGAGCAGGCTCTGCCCGGGGCTCCCTCCCGCTCCCCGGCTTTCCCGAAGGAGGAGCAGGCTCTGCCTTTGCCGTCTCCATTGTGTCTCGCTGTGCCCGAGCCGCGTCTTTTAGAGGATAATTACTGCGCTGAGGGCAGTGCGCTTAGTAAATATTTGGAGAATTTTCACATGCTGAAATCAGAGTCCGAGTGAAGGCTCTGGGACTTTTCTCATGCGGGAGAATTTTGTCTTGGCATCACAGCCCGAGCAGTGCCTGGGATTTTAGTCTGAAACGGGTGTTGAAAAGCTCAGCTTCCCTCCCACAGACGAGTTCTGACCCTCATTTTTAAAGTTCAGATAAGCCAGTGGAAAGACATCCTGTTGAATTACAGATCTGCTTTATGCTTTAAAGTTCTGGGGAAACATAAGCAGCTTAGTTACTGTCGTAGTTGGAACAGGAAGCAAGAAAAGCTTTTGTTGTGTTCTCTGACCTATTTCTTTACCATGTTATTTACTTGAACTAAATTGGATATCATGTATTAATGTTGTCATCTAAAATGGCCTGGAAGTATTCAGCCTAGAGTCTCTTTGTATTAAGCATTAATGGTAAAAGTCGAATTTACAAAATAGCAGTTAGCAAGTTTCAGAGGAATTATAAATAAAAATTTTCACAATAGAAATGGCATATCTTGTGTATGAAAATTTTTCTCAGTTGTTCTTTTTCAGAGCTTTCTTAAATATTTTTAACAGTATTGGTGAAAATGTGAAAATGGATCTGTTTGGGTTTGCTTTGAATTTCCAGATATAGTTCCAAAGAGGAGGAAAGTGCTGTGAATTTATTCACAGAAATATGATCTAATTTTCTGTCTTACCTCTTACTAATAATTTGCTTTAATGAAGCAATCTAGTTATATTCCTTTGCATCTACTGCTTCCAGTTTCATATCCTTTGAGGTCTGAATTCTGCTTGAGGAGATTTTGCACTTGTATTCTTAGGAATGTTTTCAGGTCACATGGAAGGCCGTGTGTGTGTGCTCATGCATGCGTGTATGTCTTTGGACAGCACACTAATAATTAGAATAATTCCACAAAGTCATGGCTTTGCTTCAGGAGAACTCTCAAAAAATGAGACTTGACTCTGTTTTCAGGTATATTTGCTGATTTTGACCTGTGGAAGCCAGACATCCTGACAGTGGCAGAATGTGTTTGCTCTAAAACATGATTATTTTGAAAATGCTTGTACCTCTGGTGATATTTCTTCTCTCTTTTCAGGGTCTTTGTAAACAGAAGTTTAGCCATGGAAAAGATAAAATGCTTTGGTTTTGATATGGACTATACACTTGCTGGTGAGTATCTTTTTAAGTTTTTTGAACACTGACTTAGTTTGGAATATTGCTTCTTGCTGAGCAAAAAACAGCAAAAAGTTGATTTGGCTACTCCAGTTAATAGGTGCTTCTTCTATTAGTAAATATATCTTTCACTGTTTGTTGCACTTTCATTTTAGGTGTTTCCCTTAAATTTGTTATCTGCAAACTGTATTTGGTCACAAGCCACATTATTGGTACAGTTTCAAGTGGTTATGGATGTTGAGAAAACCAAAGCTTAATAATTCTGCTTCCTTAGATTCCACTGTATTTCGACAATGCCCCTTGTGCATGCTTGGCTTTGAATAACAAGGTGATTTCTTCCATCCTTGTTGCATATATCAGGCTGTACCTTTGGCCAGCAGGCTCTCCTGTGTCCTGGGAGAGTCATTTTGGAATAGGTTTTCCTCTTTCCCCTTCCTGGCTTAGCCACTTCAGTGACTCATTCCGAGAAGAGGCATGGCAGGGGGAGTGCCTTGTGTCAGCTGAACGAGTTAATTCCTAAAGCTTTGCCCATTCTTTATGACAGATAAGCTTTGGGAGGTTGCATAAGATCTTTTAGTTTCATAAAATTGTTTGCATGACTTCTGCATCTTTCAGATACTCAACAGGCAAGTTCCCTGAGACTTTTGATGAGAGGAAATGAAGCTACCATTTTCTTCATAGTCAGACTTTCATGTTAATGTGTTTTAAGGAAGGAAAAGATAAAAAGCTCACTTCCACTTTGCTAGGTTATAGTATCACACAGGCTGTAACTGAGGATGTCATGTACCATCCCCTTCTTTCTCATTACCACTTCCAAGGTTGTGGATAAAAAGTTCCTATCACCATTAATATTTCAGTTTAGTGTTGTTGTGTATATGAACTGAGAAAATGGGAGGTAGAGTGTCAGGGTCACCTAATAATAGGTTAATGCAGTATGTCAGCTGTGGTCATCTGGTTACTGTGTACTGAGAAGGAATGAGAGATGAGTAATGTGGCTGGGGACAGTGTGAGGGTCAGAGCTGGGGTCAGAGGCGAAGTGAAGGGCAGGAAGGTTTCCATAGGCTCATGGTTCAACTGCAGGGAACAGTTTTAGAGACTGGCAGGTAATTGCAGTTTATATTTAGATCAGTTCCTTGTGTTCTTTTATCTACAAGGAAGTAGTTCCATATAAAAAGGTTTGGTTGTTCAACACCTTGTTTATACATTTTTTAAAGTTCTTGCCACTTTTCAAGTCATGAAGTATACTGTTATTCTATGCTGGATATGACTGCAAGCAAGTGCTTTGTGTTTCCCAGCTGTGACAGTCTTATGGCAGTGCTTTTAAGGGGTGCATGAAAACCAGTTGTTCAAGAATACATACTTAAAAAAAAAAAAAAAGTTGTGGGTTTCACTTTAGTAACAGAAAAACAACTTCTGTGCCTTTTGCAAAGGAAGTGGCAGCGCTTCCCAAGGACCCAGGTGACCCCAGTGGGTGTGGCATGGAGCATGAAGTTTTTTGCTAATTTTCATCCTGACAGAAGAGCTTCAGCACTGTCCTCACTTATCTGATTATTCATTTTACTCAGATGTTCCTTGTTCCTGTAAACACAGAGCAAATGTGTTGTTATCCACAAAATGATGCTTGATTAGATGAAAGGAAAAAATGTGAATGTTTCAAGCATCCTAAAGCAGTACCAGGGACATAAAAACTTGGGGCTTCCAAGGCTGGAAGACCACAGTGCTCCAGTTGAACAGGCAAAGCCAGTGCATTTGGGGGAGGTGAGTGACAGGGTGTGAGGCAGAAAAAGAAATGGGATGTGGTCTGAGCAGAAAATTCGAAATCTGGACCCCTCTGGGGTAAGCTGCTGTCCTGTGACTTCTTCCATGGTACAACAGAGATGATAGTTGCAGATCATTTCACTAGGAGTTGTGAGAATGTAATTAGGTTGGAAAGCCTTTTGCAGACACAAAACATTATGACTGGTAAGTACTATTTCCTTTTTTACCACTCAAACTGGAAATTAACCTTTGAAATTACCTGTTTATTTTCTTATGTCTCAGAGTCATCCTTTCCTCTCCGTGTGGGCTTTTATTATCCGACCACTATTAGCTATTTATAGCTTGCATACAAGAAAAAATACTTATCCACTGCTGGGGCTTTAAAGAGGGCAGTGTTAGAATATGATTACAATTATAATAAATTAATTGGAAATTATAATGGAGAAGTGGGACAAGTGAAGTATTACAGTAATATGCTATAGTCAGTGCATTCATGAGACTCTGTTGTGTTTTCTGGTTGGTCACATTATCCTTTACCCACTCTTTCACATGGACATGCTGCTTGTCTTGATTAAAAAAAGAAAAAAAAAACAATGTAAAAAGCCAGATTATGTGTAATTTGACATCTGGAAATGGTATCTGCATACCAGATGGTGCATGCTGAGCAGAAGCCTTTTGGAGACCATTCAAAACACGTAAATAGGCCAAGGAAAAGGATAGAAGCATCTCCAGTGTCATTAGCTCCTCATCTAGTTTTCTGCATTTGTACTTTCAGACATTGCTAGGCCACTTTTCTGTAAAGTTTTTTAAAATATCCCAAGCACAATCTTCCTATTCAACAACTTAAGGCAGGCAGAGTCATTGACCCTGCCAGAGTGTGTATATGACATGCCCTTCTGTTGTGTACTTCCACATCAGAAATAGACTGATGACAGTCATACATTTGCCATCTCAGAAGAATTATTATTTTCATACACATTGAATTACCTATCTTGTAAAGAAGTACTCCTGTCTCATCTCTTTCTTCTTTCCAAATCAACAACCTCTGGTAGCACCAAAAGTCTTTCTTAGGAGGTGGTTCAGTACCAGAAAAGTCAGAGTCATTTCCTGTATTTTGAACTTTAGAAGCTTGAGACAGTTTTATTCTTGTACCTTATGAATTTAAGGACACAGATCTACTTACAGTAACCATCTTTTCTGTCTAGAATAATCTAATTTTGGTAGGGACATGGCATTTCCATTTTGAAGTCTATAGTAACAGCTACCATGCACACGCTGCAGTGATCGTATTCTACTACCAGCATGTCTGAGAATGTCAGCTTGCCAGCTGAGAGCAGTTTTAGTATCATCATGTTACATTGCACATAAAGTACAATTTCATGTGTTAATTTATAGAGTAGTATTTCTGAGAGTTATTAAATTAAAGAACCACTTAACTCAGAATTTAAAAGAATTCAGGGCTGTCTGATACAGCATTTCCACAGTGGTTTTGTTCGCTTTCAAGCCAAAATTGGGTTAAACTTTGAATTTTTGTAAATAGCTCCTGTGTTCCCTGATTGTGCTTGTCTCTTTCCTTGCATAAGGTTGAGAAATACTGTTAATGGTTGGGTTGGGCAAATAAAGTCTTTTTGTGTAGAAGAGCCTGAAGGTTTTAGCTTTTTCTTCTGAGAAATGATGGACCTTAAATAGCTGAATTTGTAATCACAGTGATTACATCTAGAATTAATTTTGACTGCTGGGAAAATAAAATTAAAGCAAATTGAAATAACTCTCACAGGTTTTAGATTTCTTGTTTTCCCATAAAGAATTGTTGTTGTATTCTCATGGGGTGAATAAGATCTCTTACGTGTATGGAAACTCCCAAATCTCCCTAGGTTAATGTTCTGGATACACTAATACTAGAGGCTTAGAAATCTGTGTTATGTACAAAACTGGCTGTCCCCTTCCTATTCAATCTGTATGGGAATCACATTTAGAACATAAAATAATGCTTTTTAAATCTAGGTGTTACTGGGAGGCAAGTGGAAGGAGCAGGAAGAGCAGCAGGGGTTGACTGTGGTTTCTGTTGGTTAAGTAGTTGCTGTTTAAAGTGTTGCAGCAGTTGACACAAGCAAGAGCCACCAGCTATTTCAGCCCTTGCTGTTAGGGGAGGTTAAGACAAGTTTCTGTGATGTTATGCAGCCCTTCATTCCCTGCCTCTGACCTTGCTGCCTGCCAGCCTGGGAGCCAGGCCCTGCTGGTTCCCTCTGGTGCCCTTGCTCCTTGGGAAGCCACGGCGTTACACCCAGGGCTGAATTTGCTGTCAGGGCAGCACTGAGAATTATTGAACAATTCCTGTTTAAATGAGAGAGATTGAAGATCCTTTTGCAGTTATTTTTTGTTTGCTAAATAGTAGTTTCATTTATGAAACTGAATGATTCATCTCTGCTTATTCATCCAGCCAGGAGATCAACAGTCACTAACAATTCTGGTCTGCCTGCCTTTTTTCACCAGTACTGTCAAAACTGCCTGCACCTTGGTAAAGGAAAATGTTGCATGCAATCCAAAAGATTCACAGCCTTCTCTGTTTTGTGTTTACTGCAAAGTGCAGAATGTAAAATAAAGGTGTGTCAGTGGAGAGTCTTCACAGTGACACCCACCTGAACTTGAGGAGTTGGTAACACCCATTGGAAGTGCAGCAGAGAGAGATAGGTTTCACACATTTTATTTGGTTGCTTCCTACTCAGTGTGAGCTACACTTAATTACTAGATCTGGATCCAAATAGTACAGGAGGCCTTGGCATTACCAGCTCTTTAATGGGAAAGGCTGCACAAGGTGATGGATAGATGTCCCTTGACAGGAGCAGAGCTAAAGCAGTGGGGTTCCCAAACTGGCTGTAATTTCACACTGGGCCTTTGGCAGATGGAGAGGGATAGTAAGAATTACAAACTCAATTGTGCTTGAAAAGATGCCTCTGTGACTATTCTTATTCTCCAAAAGTTATGGCCTTGTTGAAAGTTTTATCTTCTATCTCTGAAGTAGATAAGAGGTAATATCAGTAGACAGGATGCTTTCATTTGGAATGCTTTTCCTGTGCTTAATTCATTGCTAGTTCTGTGTTCTCCAGAAATTGATAATGAAATTATCAATGGCTGTTGAAAATGGTTTCAATAAAAAAGGAGGGGAAATGAGGCTTGAAAAATAATGGTTTTATTATGTGCAAATGTGATTAATGCAACATAATCTGATTGGAATATAGCTTGTGTCCTGGAAACATTGCCAATTTGATGCCAAGGTTTGGTGCACTGCAAAGATTTTATTGCAAAATTGCTTATGCTTTCAACTTGTAGCATTTCCCTTCTCATCACATGGGAAAAGATATGGGAAAGACAGCTTTAGTCTTTCCCAACTCAATCCAAAGTGCAACATGCATAAACAGGTTTTGCCCTTTCCTCAGGAAGGTTTTCGTGTCAAAGCCATCCTTGCAATTTGGAAGAGGAAAATTTTTTCACACCCTCATCTTATTTTTTAAATGCTTTTCTTTACCTGTTGACTCTGGAAAAGATGCACTCAGCCAGAAGGTAGAATTGGATTGTTGCTGTGTGTGATCTGGGAGAAAAGGTGACAGCAGAATTGAGAACTGGTTCTTCAGTCCATCTACTCTTTTTACTGTAGCTGAGTTCATCAGGTTCCTGTGTTTCAGTTTGCACAACTGAGAAATGGGACTCATGAATTTGTACCTTTTATGAAAATATTTCTGGATTGCACAAATGAAAAACAAATTATAAATGTGGGAGTTTTATACATGAAAGATTGAACCGAATACTTCAACTACTGAGCTTGTAGTGTAAACAACTGCAGTGTATCTGAATGTCAGTTCAGGTGCTGGTATTGTCTGTTTCTTAGTGCTGAACTCTAAGGCAAATGTTCTAACAAGGTTCTCCTGCTTGGGTTAAATGTTTGCCCTTAGTCTGATCATGATGTAAGGACTACAGGCTTTGAAGCTCTTTTGGGGAGATACTAAGCACTTTTGCTTCTTTCCCAGTTTGCTGGATTATGCAGCTCTTTATGTCATACAGAAATAATGTGGTGGCTGGAGAAAGGAATTGGTAGATGTGCAGGAGAAGCCTTCCAACTCTCCTAGCCAGGACTGGGAAATGCCCTGACTGTTGCATATCTGCTGTCTGCCTTTTCACATTTGCACATTGCCAGTTAGACAGGTGCAGATTTTGCAGATTTCAGAGGCTGGTTTAGCCATTGGTGTTTCAAAGCTAAAGGCAGATGGAGAAGCCAAATTGTTCGGAGTATGCTTTGAGCTGGATATCTTTTCAAATACCAGGGCAGTGGTTATTGTCCCTGCTCTCTTTGTGTTGCTGCTCTTCAGAGCCTGACCATTTAAAGCTGTGTAATGAGCAAATGAGGTCTGGAGCTGTGGGATCTCACATGCTGGCAATGGGAATGAGGAGTGGAAAAAGCATGTGTTCCTTGCTCTGTCCCAGTAAATCACTGACTGACAAACTGCTAATCTGCTCTCTGTGGATTCTTGAAGAATCAGAGTGATAAACAGAAGCTGCTGAAAGGACGAGTCTTCACAGTGTAAGGAAAGTTTCAAAAGCTGCTATATTCTGTTTCTTGCTCTTAAAAACATGATGATAACACCAAGTTGGGTCAGCAGACTGTTAGTATACCAAGGCAAGCTCTCATCTTGCCAGATGATGAAAATAGGGAGGCATTTTTCAATCTCATCGACCCCCTTATCTAGTAATCTTAATACCACCAGGGAAGTACTATTAAGTTGCAAATACCCTTGTGATGACTCAAACAGCCTACTCTGTAGGAGGAACCAAAGCTGAGAGTACAGAAGGCTTTAACTCTGAGATCACATGTGTGCCATTGCTTTGTGAATGCCTTATTTTAGCACTACAGAAAAACTTGTATGTGGCTTCTTGCCAGCATGGGCACTTGTACTGCATCTAGGCCCAGGTGCACGTTGTTAAACAAATGTGTAGCCTTGGAGGCTCACTCTCTTCAGTGAATATGGAGAAAAATCAGAAGCTGGATCTGTTTGGACACTGATAAACCTGAAAAATGCCTTAGATATATTGTATTAATGACTACTAGGCCTTTAAGTAATTTGCTTCTTATTTCTAGATGCTAGCAAATTATGTTTAACCTGATGCCCAAGCAACTATTTCTGCCCTATTCGTAAGTCTTTATTGAAGAACTAAGCCCATATTTTGGCACAGTAGTTTGTTTCCATGGAAATGCAGGGATATTTCCAATATGGGATTATAACTCACAGTGGGCTGTATCTGAGAGAGGTAAATTGTGAAGGCCATTTGTTAAGCACAAAAAGCATTATCTTGTGTCAGGAAAACTAAAAATTTCCTGTGAAAGAACAGGCTCTGGAGTAATTTAAAAAATATTAATCCAGTGCAAAGGAAAGTTATACCAACTATTAAAATAGACAAACTGAGATTTCCTCTGTGAAATTCAGAGTCTGAGTTGCTTCTCTCGATATGCGCAGTGTGACCTCAGTGCTGCTGTTCTTACCTCAAGCCATTCATTTTTATTCAGCAGAAGAAATCTTTCCAACACTAAGCTCTGCTCTGCCAGCCTCTGAGGCACATTCAAACAGCCCAAATCTTTGTTACATCGAAGGCAAACAAAGTGCAGCAGCAGAGAGCTAAAAATACCTGGAGTTTACCAATGAGAGCACTAATAAGTCTGCTTTGGGAAGAGTTAAAGCTGATGATACTTGACAACACTTGGTTTTAATACAAGTAGAAATGCAGCACTGGAAACAACCTGAAGTGTAGACCCAGCAATTCACAGCCAGGCTGCACATACAGTGCTGTCAGTCCTTGAAGCAACAACAAATCCTGTCTTCACACCCCGTGTTAGCATGCAGAGCGGGAGAGGGGGAGCTGATACAGTTCCAGGTTAGAGGTTTTAGAGCTGAAAGCTGGGCTGTGCACTTAGGGATGTTTGCAGGAGCTTTAGAGGGAAGGAATTTTCCACTGCTCTTCGGCTGCAGTGGGTGCGTCGCTGCTTTATGGGCTCTGCTGTGGCTGGGGACTGCAGAGCCCTGGTGCTGCTCTGTAGGGGAGCTCTGGTTTCCACCCAGAGCCCCGTGTTTGGCATCCTCAGAGAAGGGTACCATGGAGCTCACATCCAAAAGATTCAACCCTCTGATGATTAGTGACCCTTGCCTTCGTTTCTGTTATCAGATTTACTGTCAAAAACATCTGTGGGCACAAAGGTGCTGTGCAAGATCTGGCTGCTCATGCAGGGCACAGCAGCTTGTGTGTTAAGCATACAGAAGTGTTCTGGGATGCACCTGGAGGTTTTGTCAAGGTATTGTTTGCTGATCACTACAAATACATAATTTTTAGTGAAATAAACATTAAATATTGAAGTGTGCTTTAAAGCTAAGCTTTGTCTTTCTGTACACGTCACTTCTGTGTTTGAATAGGTTTCTATGGGTAAGTGAAAATTATGCTCAATATGGCAGCAGTTTCTTTAGACTGAAAAATTAAAAATTCAAAGAAAAAAACAGTATTGCTACCCATTTTGTTTGATATTATGAAAAGTCAGTTTAAATACAGGCTGAAATGCTGCAAGTCTGCTTTCCATAATACCGTGCATTTTTGTTTACAGTTTAGTGCTTAAAATCAAACCCCAGGAGTCAAGAGGACTGGAGTCTGTTCCTAATTGGTTTTCAACTCATTTTGACTGTAGACAAGCCCTTTATGGTCACAGTTCAGCTGAGTTCATAAACAAATGGCAAGTCAGAAGTTCACCACGTTCCTAATTGAAAACGTATGAGTCGTCCCATGGGTTTCATTTGGGATTTCTTGTGGTTGCAATCAGGCACGTTTACCACTTTGTCAGTTTGTTTACAGGCACTGAGCTCCCAGGTCAGCACAGCACAAAGGTGCTGGGCTCCATTGCCTGCACGCAGGGCATGTGTTTATGTGGGCAGAAATTGCCCAAACCACTGCTGGACACACCAGAGCTTTAAATAGGAGTGTTTTTCCCTTCATGCCCAGTGAGGATACTGTGACGTGAAATGCCTTCAGTGGCTGTGGCAGGAGTTGAGGGTAACATTTGATGTGTCATTGGAAAGAGAAGTGCAAGGCAAAAGGATCTCATTCCTGGGATTGCCAAGCCAGCTGAGTGTTTGGGTCCCACAGTACAGGTACCTCTGCAGGGTTTCTGGTTCTCATGGGAAAGAAAATCCTCAGCTTTGTTTCCAGTGCAAAGTGACAGCACCCTACCAGGCTGTGCAAGCCAAGCCTGAGTCTGGGCTCCCATCAGAGCTGAGCAGTCTGACTGCACTGTCAAAACTGAGGGTAGTTAACACCCAGGTGTGAAACTTAAACATGACATTTCAGATTCCTTCCTGTGTTAGTAATGAATTATTTTAACGTGGAGAGCAGCATAGCTTGAGAAACCTTAGCATTCCCCTTTTGTTACATTTCAGTGACAGTGCCTGACAATACCTGCCTGATTAGAAAAGGCCCTGTAACACAGAGGCTGAAGTTATTAGTACGCTGGAGCAGAAATCCTCCTCTTTTCCACTTGTACATGAAAAGTGGCATTGCTCTGTGACAAATTTTGAAGATAGGATACTCTGAAAGGAGGGTCAGTGTGCAGAGGTCAGCTAGCATTCCTCACTACTTGGTTACTTTTGGGGATACTCAGACCTCTGGCCCTACAGCTGAGACACTTTCCTCATACAATGGCAGTATGTGAAATGCTTGCCCAACACTTAAAAGCACATTTAACTGGCATTGTTATTTCAGTGGGGATTGGTTTTTAATTAAGTCCAGTGTCCCAAACACGTCCACGACTGGTCACTGGCTGTTTCCCTCTGGATTCTCACCTGGAGTTGCAGGTCAAGTGGTCAGAAGTGCCAGGGGATGAGTATTTGGCACTTGTGTGAAATAGGCAGTGGTGTGGTTGTTGTGGAGGGGTGACTGTCACAGACACAGTGTCATGGACACTAAATGCCTGGCTCTGGGGCCATGTGCAGAGGAGATATTGACAGAATGGAGAGCTCTGGGGATAGAGCTATCCTGATCTGCAACACTAGGATCTCATTTGATAGACATTGTTGAGGCAAGATACATAGATATTTGTACTGTTACAGGGAATGAGTTTGAAGAAGGGGATCTCAGTCCTCAAGGCTTTTAACTAAGCAGTTTTTGTTGGTACAACACTGATATAAATCTCTTCCTAATACATCCTTGCATACTTGGCGAACCAAACACATTACTTATTTGTGGTGCAATTCAGAGCAACACTTTGATCCTGCTCTTTAACTCAGGTTTGTGTAATTTCAGAAATACATTTCTACAAGCTAATTATGCATGTTGTGCCAGAGACATATAAATCTGGGTACCAACTCTCCACCTGCCCATGTATGTCCCTAACTGCCTGATTTGCATGCCTTACTCGCTGGAGAATAAGCAGCAATTGAAAAAACCTGTTTTTAGTTATCTTACTTTCATTTCTTCAAGACTTAACACGAAGTAGTTGGGCTGCATTTCCTGTGCTTCTGAGAAAAGGCGAAACCCTGTGCATTATCTGTCTACATTTTGGCTTATCTGGCTTTGTGTGACCTCTGGAGAACCTGGAGAGTGGGCAACATTTCTGAAGATTGAGTACTTGTTAAAGCTTTTTGCAACCCTTTTGGAGGAGGTCATCACCTCCAGTTTAAGAAATACTGAAAAGTCAACAGATCTGGGCACCTGAAAGTCAACAGCACAGACAGTGCACAGCACCTGTGTGGGGAAGGAGTCGAGACAGTGGAGTGTGTGCCTGGGGGATCAGAGCAGGGATCACCACAGGGATCACCACAGGGATCACCACAGGGATCAGCAGGGAGCAGCTGCTCCCGTGAAGTGCCCTGACAGTGTGGGTTTGTTCTGGGGGGCCTTGCAAGCACCTTTCCCTGGGCTGCTCTTGCCTTGCAGCTGGGAGGAAAGGCAGGTGAGGAACTGGCAGATGGAAGGGATGAAACTCCTTCCGGAGGTGGTAGGGCATCATAAGAGAGCAACAGATGGGGAAAAACTGGAGGCAGGTGCAAATGATACTTCAGGTCATCCTTTAGTGGTCCCGGCTCTGCCTCTGCCCAGAGGAGCTGCTCTCCCTGCAGGCTTCTGTTGTTGCAGCTATCTCCTGAGTTTGTTTTTGCCTTCCTAAATGAGGGTTCTGGTGAAGGGGAGCTGCTTCCTCAAAGCTGCCTCAGTGGTTTGGGAAATCAGTGTCTGTCACTGTTCCCAGTTCAGGGCTTTTACCAGCACCAAATCCATAGTGATTGGAAATAAAATGGCAGGCAGGGCTGCTTGCAGGTGTGCAGTTTGAGACAGCAAATACATCTCACAAATGGAGACGACTGAAGCAGTGCAGAAATGGGTGATTATTTTAACTTCAACTCCTGCTTCTCTCCCAAGATCCATGAGTACCTTGCAAGAAGTGTTGGCAAGCCCTGGAACAAACCATGTTACATCTTCAATGAGAAGCTTCTGTGCCTGAATCTCTGTGTGTAGGAGAAACAAGGGAAGATATGTCAGCCCCTAAAGGGCTTTCTCCTCCCCACAGCTTAAGCAGAGCCATCACATGTACTTCAGCCTCCCCAGCTATTCATTTTGAAACAAAACAGACTTTAAATATTTATTTTCAGAGAAGCCTTCCAGGAGGTCTGCATACTTCTGTGGGTCATTTTTGCAACATCATTCCAACCAGTTCAGCTTTGTATTCAGTGCAAATTGGGTCTCAAAGATAATTCTTGATTGCTCTGTGCATACCTATAAGTTGCAAAATATCTCTGGTGTTCTCCCTGTGTGTGCAGTGCAGCTCTGTGTGCAGGTTTGGTGCTGGTTTATCCTGCTTTGCCCATGAAAGCCCAAGTGAAAGCATGTCCAAGTGTACATTTAAATGCAGACATGCACCACAGACTGACCTGGCCTGTGAGGCTCTCGCTGGGAGCACCTTCAAGGTGTAGGGCAAAATTCTCTTCTCAGGTTCCCAGAGTAGCTCCTGACTCAGTCTCCCAAGTGTCCTGCCTTGACACATCCAGGCATTGTATGGTGTGAAAGAGAGTGTCCTGAAAGGAGTCATTTGTCACTGACTGAGGAATGGACCATAATGGCAAAGCCCCAAAAAGAGCACGAGACCTCTTGTTGAACCAGTTGCTCTGTGTCTGAGAGAAACATGAAGGATTTGTATCACCTGGGCAATGTGCTTGTAGCCTCTTCCTCCTAATTATCCCTGAGCTGATGATCTAAGACTGCTTTGTGGATATGAGGACAGAATTTTGCCTTCAGGATGCACGATTACCAACTGTGCCTCTTCTATAAATCAGTTGTAAGTGTATTTGGAATAACTGCCAGGCCAGCTTCTGAGCTTGCCAGAGGACAGAGCTCCAGCAGACACAGTCCCACATGGCACAGAGCTGTTGCAGTTTTAAAATCAGTCTGATTTTTTTCTTTAACAGGGGAGCCCAGTGTAACTCCGTCAAGCCTGGAGTGACACTCTGAATCTGCATCTGCCTCATGTGAGTTAAAATCCTGGCAGCAGCATTTTGCATAAGCTGGAGCCTCTGTAGAGAGCTTTTTTTTTTTTTTTTT
>VYXF01012754.1:1769913-1910171 GCA_013397295.1 Polioptila caerulea
CTTTTTCTTTTTTTTTTTTCTTTTTCAGGAAGGCTATAAAATTGTAACTGTATGTGTCTTGGCAGCAAAGGTAAACACAACCACACAAATGCATGAGAATTGCATACCTTACTGCACAACCCCTGCTCATTCCAGACCAGCTTCCCTCCTAGCACGTCCTGTGTCAGTCAGGGATGCCCACACTCATCACAGACCTGAAGGCTTGCAGTGTTCACTCTGGGGTACTGCTTTTTCCCTTTTAATGGTGTATTGTTAAGCCAAGTAATGGTATTAAGAGGAAGCTGGAATGCTGTCAACTGGCTTCTGTTTTTTTAAAACCTTTAGTTGTTTTCTTTCCACCTGGTTGCATAATCCATGAGCATTGGGTGCTGATTGCCCTGTGCTGCTGAAGCATTTTCCTATGTTGGAACAGGACTATCAAAGCAACAATTCCTCTGGAGCTGGGGACTTGGCTTTGTGGCAGAGACATGGCCATCAAGCAGTAAGAAAAAGAAAGCAGAATAAATTGTAGCATGTGCTCTGGTTTGACTGTCATCCCATGTGTGTTGGGCAAGGATGGTGTGAAAATGTGTATGTGGCTCTGCCTCCTTCCCTGTCCCAGAACTGGGAATGCTCAAAGGCTGGGCCCTTCTCAGCTGGGTGAAAGAGCTGGGCATGGGAGACTGCATGGCAAATAGCTGCCATGGCACACAAACTATCTCCATCAGAGGTACCAGGATTCAGCAACCAGGTCTGAGGAAGGGGATATTCCAGCAGAGTTTAAAACCATATTTTGATCATGCAGCTGCAGAAAAAAGTAGTGATCTGTCCTCTCTACTCGTTTTCCTCACGGCTGCCTGAAGACATGAGAATAACCAGCCCTGAGAAGAATATTGAAATAATGGAGTAACACCTGTAATTGGGGCATCTTCCCCAAATGTTCTGCCAGAGTTGCAGTGATCTTGGCCTGTGCACTCTTGATCTGAAGAGGTGGATGGTTTGTTTGCTCAGAGGATGCTCCAGTTACTGAAATAGGCTTACGAGAGATGTCAGGGGGCTGTGGCTTGTTCCAGTTGATGCAGCCAGTGCTGTGGTATACAGGGGGGGCTTGGGGAGCTCTCAGTCTCTTCCCAGCTGTGTGTCTAACTAAAGGAAAGTTTAGGTGGAACAGTAAGTATGCTGGTGGCTAGAGAACATTTATTGTCCCTTTCACAAGTGCAGTTTCCTGTGTCTCTGTTTAGTTTGTGTGTCAAGGAGAAGGATCTCGTTTTCCAGATATTGTGGAGTAGTAGGAAAATAGAGATGGGATCTGAGGCATGAATGAGCTAATAGTTTAGTTTTATTCAAAGAGACATCAAGGAAGCAAAATATAGGTCTTGAGAGGTAAAGGGAATAACTGTCCCCCCCAAAGAAACATTTAGATTAATCCTAGTTAATGTACTGCCTCAGCAGAGATTTGGGATGATGAAGGCTGGGGTTGATACCTCTTCTTCAGCCTTTTTCCTAAGATGCTTCTGCTTGTTTCCTTAGAGAGTTAAAAGGAGGTCTGTGGTGATTTTCTAAGACAGAGAGGCCAATACAGAAAGAAATAAAATTGAGTGAGGATATTTCATGAGCAGCTGACCTTGTGTCCCACACAGCTGTTCCCTGGTGGAATGTTAAACAGATACATAGATTGCTCATCAGAAAGCCCAACAGTTTCCCTGGAAAGGCTCTGCTGGAGCTGTTGATGAACCACTTCTGCTTGTCCAGAGGAGATGCCAGTGTGCTCCTGCCCAGGTTCCTGTCTGGGCAGCATCACCATGGTTGGTGAGTTCAGAAAGACCAGGGTTTCCTCAGAGAAATGTTTTGTTTGGAAGCGAGGTATTATGGATAAAGTTGGTGGCATGATTGATTTCCCAGGAGGCTTAGAAGGAGGAGTGCAGCAGCTTCATGGACAGAGTGGGGGATTGGAGTCTGTTTCACCTAACAGGGAGCTCTGCAGAGCTCTCACATTCTGAGAATATGTGCAGGTGTACTTATAGGAATTTTCCCTGGGAAGTGCCTTTACTGTCCTGAATCAGAGGAATTCCTTGTTCCAGATGATGCTCTGGTGTCACTCTCACAATTTTGTTCATCACCTAACTGCCTATTGCTCCCTCCAACTCTAGCTCACTCCCCAGAATTGCCTTGTCAGTCACTGCTTTCTTCATTAGCTGTACTTTTTGATTGCTTCTTCCTATCTATAGCTCAATCAATCCTTCCTTTCCTAAAGGATAGAAAAGACTACGTGCATTGAATGTTGTATCACGTTGTTGATGTTTGCCATTGGTATAATATTGCTTGGAGATTTTGGTAACTGCTTTATTGATTTTAGTTATCTGTTTAAGACCATTACAGGTTTGCTTATTACATTTTTAATGCTGTTAGTTTAATGGGGAAAATTAATTCTTGGATTCTGGTGCTTTTTAGGTTATTGAGAAAAACAAGCCCTCTGTCATGGGTACTGTGATCTGAGTCTTCTGACAGTCTTGTTTCATCTAAAGCCCTTGCCTTTTAAATTTTTTAATTTATTTTTTTTTTAGTATTTAATATATTTTCTTTCTCCTCTCAGATTAAACTTCTGTATCCCACAGTGTATAAATATGCTGGTAATTACTGGGCAGTACAGACAATGTGTATTAATATATCTCATGAGGCCCACAGATGTTAGATCTCTCTCAGGAAAAGCAGTCTGTCCTCTAATGAGTTTACTGTGTAACTTGCACATTTTCAGCTAAATTTGAAATATTCAAGGGTTGGAGGCAGTTGGACCCAACTGGTAGCCCTCATTGCAGTCAAGGGTTGTGTTTATTTATCTTAGGACCAGTTTAAGACAGCAACATTATGGTATCCCACTCCTAAAGGGAAGGGAGCACCCAGGATTTGTAGGTGCTCATGGTTGAAAGGAACAATGCAAGTCAGAGGGCCCACAGAAGCTTACCAAGTTTTATTAGTAAATTACACTTGGTGTGAAAATTGGTATGTTAATCCCTGACCTTCTAGTATAAGCACACAGCAGTGGGGTTTGGATAAAGGGGTAGGGTAAAAGGGAAGAGAGAAAGAAATGAATTTAAGAGGGGAAGAGAGAGAGAAAGGAAGACAGTGAGAAAAAGAGATCACCAGTCCTGGCAGCAGCACTGATGGGGTGTCCAGTGTCCTGGGCCATACACACACCTGGGCTTTGTGGGAATATCCTTTTATAGATGAGTTTTCCCCACCTTGAGAACAGGGCTCTTGCTTTCTATGGAAATTAGTTACCATGTGCACTCCATTCTTCCACACCTTTCTGAAAATGGGTCAGAGGGTCTTGGGTGGTCTTGATCTCCCCCATGCAGTCCATGCCCACTTCTCGACCTCATTCCTGCACTTGGGCTGTGCTGTGCTTGTCTCTGGGAGCCAGAACAAGGACGTTTGCCCCAGAAAAGCACTGCCCTTCCCTGCTCATAGCCCCCCCCTTCTCCAGCCACATCCTGTTCTTTCTCACAACATGTTATTACCAACAATCCCTGGCTGTTACTACCAACAATCCTTGGTCAGCTTCAGGACTATCCAGTGTTTGAAACATGCACACTAGCCCTTATCTTCTGGGCTTCTGCACACATGCAGTGAGCGTAAACACACTGCCAGAGAAACCCTGTGATTTCCATCTGTCCTGATTGCCTTTTAGATGTAATTTAATGATCTGATTAAACAGTAACATTTTCGGTACATGGGAAGGTCATTTGCAGGAAAAAGAGAGGCTGCATGGTAGGAATGACTTAGTTGAGCAAGTCCATTCCTTTGCATGGAGCGAAGGGAAGGTGTGTGTCCCAGATGAGCAGCTCCTTTGACATGTGAGGGCAGTGAGCTTGCTTTAAAAAGTAGCATTTTGATGCACAAGGGTAATAACAAACAGATTTTGTGCAGCACCATATGGTGTTATTAACAAATAAATCATATGTTAACTTGACAGCGCTACCTTCACGCTAACTTCATCTGCAGCAAACATTAACTCCCCTGAGATGAAATCTGGAGCAATACTAAACTTTGGGATTGTATCCAGAGCAGTAACAGTAGCACAGAAGTGATGAATTTCAGGCTTTCTACCCTCCAATACATGTGCTCCCACAATTTATTGGTTTCTTTATCGGCTTTGCAAAAACATAGCAAACCAAAACCCTGTTGGAGCAGATGGAACAGGGAATGTTCATGCATCTGCCTAACAGGACTGCAGGGAGATGAGCTGCTGTTTGAAATACATTTTTCCTGATGCAGAGAGCTATGATAAACTGATGGATATTTCATCTGGTGCACTTTGCTGCTGAAATTCAAGCTGCAGCTCTGCTTGGCTGCAGCCCTGGGGCAGGAGCTAATTCCACCAGGCTCTGGGCTGGGGGACCCGAGGCATCAAAGGAGGGAATGGTATGTGGAGGAGGGAGGAGGGAGAATGGGTACATTACTTTTAATTGCCTTCTTGTTTAACCCCCTAGCTGTTTTCAAATTTTCTAACTGAAATCTCATCTTGGTACAGTGTATAAATCCCCTGAATACGAATCTCTTGGATTTGACCTGACCGTAGAAAGATTAGTTTCCATTGGATACCCTCATGAGCTGCTCAATTTTGTGTATGATCCTGCATTCCCTACCAGGTAAATGACTAACAGATACCCACCCCGCCTGCTTGAGGCCTCAAATTCTTGTTCTGTGAAGTTCACAGGTGACACGTGAGGCCAGGTTTTCAGTTGTGGATGTGAAGCCCATGGCTGGCCACAGATCATGGGGAAGAGAGAAGACTGATCCAGTGTGTGGGAGGCCTTTGCACACTTGAACCCTTGCCAGCAAAGAGGGAGTGTGCAAGAAAAGAACCCTACTGCAAACATGGTCCAAAAATAGCCCTTCAAAGCAAAAACAGCAGAGACACAACTGGGTTGGGAGTGAAATCAGAATGAGGGGGAGAAGGAGCCATTACTGTCCAAGAGGCTGCTGGGATGTCTCAGAACATCTTTCTTTAATGATCTTAATTAGTAGTATTGTGGTGCGTAAGACATCCTGAAAATTAAGCTGACAGTAAACAAGAATAGAAGTGGGACCAATCCAGTTCTTTTGTCAAGATTAATCAAATGTCAAAAGCATTTGATTTAGTAACTTTTTGATTTTATAATTTTACACTAAGTTAATGGTGCAAAATTACTAAATTCCTATATTTTGTCTTTTGGTGGGAGAGGTAAAAAGGGCATTGTTTGTTTTGAACAAAAGTTTTGATCTAACTCTGCACCTTCAAGTTCTTTCCACTTGTGCCTTTGCTGGATTTTGCTTCTTAGGCTCCTTTGGAGTTTCTTTATAAAAGACTGGACCAGAGGGTCTGTTGGTTTGTTCTGGTTTCAGTCTGGCAGCCTCCTTCCTTCCCTCCTCTCAGAGTGATTTACACCGAGAGTTGCTGCTGGCTGTGCCCTTGCCTGTAACAAGGCATAGCCCCTCACAAACCTGTGATGAGAGCTCTGTTAAATCCACTGCCTTCATCCCAGGGAGGGGACAGAAGGGATATCTCTGTGGGAAGGCTGTATTCTCTACGTGCAAGCTGCCAGGTAAATGAGACAGAGTTTTGCTGGAGTCTGAACCGGGCATCTCCAAAGCATTGTGCCATGGTTACATGCCCAATCTGACTTTGTCTGTGACAGAGCCATGAAAAAGCAGAGAGAAATTCCTTTATCACACCTCACTGCTCCTTGCAGCCTGACAGGGGTGTCAGGTTTGTGACCCTGTGGAAGATGCCCACAGCTCCCCTGGTAGCTGCACAGCTGAGCCCCTCGGGTTGAATGCTTTTGGGGCTGTGGGGAGCAGGCCAGGGGTCTCTCCTGCCTGGTGATGCTGGGCTCTGGCTGCTCACCTGCTGCCAGCTAAAAGGGACAGTAGGGACCCCATCTGCATCATAACAGCAGCTTGTTCTGATGCCCCATGCCAAGTGAGCAAAGCTGTTGTAGATCTGTTCTGGCTGCTGCTAGAATGGTCACCCCTTAATGCACTTGCCTTTTCATGTCCTAAATTGCTTTCTTAACAGAGGCCTGGTGTTTGACACCCATTATGGAAACCTGCTGAAAGTTGATGCCTATGGGAACCTCCTAGTTTGTGCACATGGCTTTAATTTCCTCAGAGGGTGAGTACAGACTCTAGGCTGTTCTTTCTGACTTAATACACTCTATTGTGCCAATGATCCTCGGGGCACCCATTGTATATGGAGTCACAGGGACTCCACTAACAGCAGATGCTGTGTTGGAGTTCCTACAGCTCCAGGATTAGCTGTGGATGAATGGAGGGTCTCAGGTACAGCAAACAGCCCAGATGTTTATGAGGGAAAGGGCTGTGCCACTGCAGGCACATGGGTAGCATGCTGGGAATAGTGGAACATGTGCTGTGGGAAAGAGCTGATGGGATCATCCAGGGGGTGTTCACCTGTCCTGGCACAGTTCAACGTCAGCAGCTTGTCAGTCAAGACAAAGCCATTGCATGAGGACCTGTGCCCCATGAGGCTGTCAGCTCCACAGCCATTACTAAGAAAGTTTGAGGGTCTGAGCTGGGGTGGGAACAACCTTGCTCCATCCCTTTGTGTTCTGACCTTTGAGGGTGTCAGAACTGAGCATTGCACACCATTTCCTACAGCCTTCCCTGGCTGCTAGTGTTTCCTGTCTCAGAGAAGGTGCTTTAGGAAGCAGAGAGGACTGCAGTGCCATGTTCCTGGTGTGTCCCAGCAAATCCTCCCTCCCGCATTCCTGCTGCAAGGGCATATGAATGGAAGGCAAGGCAAGCTCAGGGGCCCCAGGGTGACAAACCTCGTTGTTGCAGGCCTCTAAGTCCTTGCATCAGGACTTCAAAATTTAGAAAAAAGCCCTTATGTGTGCACTCAAGTTCCTGTTTGGGCCTAGAATGATCTTTAGTAGCTCCACAAATTAAGGATAATGATAGGAGTTCAGTCATTGCCACCCTGCTGATGAATTGCAGAGGGCCCCAAGCGAGCCTTGTGCAGCAGAGCCCTGCACACCCTCTCCCAGGGGGGAGAGTGGAGAGCAGCACATGGAAAGTGGGGGAGAGTTTAAGATAAGCAAACAATGAAAGTGCAGATGATTTAAAGCATCCTCCTAGCTGGGAGCATGGGGCTTAAGGTCGAGCTGTGGACTCTGGACCACTCTGTGTCCCTACTGGGCTCTGCTCAGTTTGCTGACTCAATGATGAGGGCTTTGTCCTGGCTCTGCTGGAGTCAGCACGGCCCAGGGAACACTCCTGGATGCACTTTTGCTCTTGTGCCAACAGTGCATGTGGGGAAGCTGGGTGTTGGTTAAAGCACAGCAGACTTTGGTTAGTGGACCCTGCTACAACTCCATTTTGCAGGTCAGCACATTTTATCTTCCTTATGTTTTGTGGTTTCACTCTTCTCCACTTTATTTATTCTCAGGCCTGAAACACGGGAGCAATATCCAAATAAATTTATCCAGAGGGATGACACAGATAGGTTTTACATTTTGAACACGTTATTCAATCTACCAGGTGAGTCTAATGTGAGCCAACACAGGCCACTTTCTGTGCCTTTTAAGCCAGTAAAGCTTTGCTGATGTCATACTCTGCTTTTCTCTTTGGGTTTTTTTAACATGAGTTTTCTTTCTTTGGGCACAAAGTCTAAAGTTAGCTGTCTGTATGATGTTATCTTTGTCTTTTAATCTCACTCTGTTTCCTTGCAGAGACCTACCTGTTGGCTTGCCTGGTGGATTTCTTTACTAACTGTGACCGGTACACGAGGTTCGTATTCCCTCCACTTTGAGATGATGATGGAACAGTAAGATGGTTATAATTTTATGCAAGAGCAATACAGCACAGATGGAACTGCTCTTCATATCAGTGGAGGCTGCTCAAGTGGTTTTGGTGGGCCTCCTATAATTTTGTGGTCTCAGCTGATCTGTGTGTACAGCAGTCTGGTTATGAAGGTTTCCTTCATAGGGTACAGCAGTACCAACATAATGACTGACATTGGTGTTTGGGGCAGCTTCCAGGACTGCACACTTTTCACAGGGTGATTACAGGCACCATTCAGTTCATTCTAACCTGTGTCTGTTGGAACCATGGATAAACTGGTAACTGAAAGGCTGAATTTCCTCAGCCTGTTACCACAAGGGTTTCATGTCGTAATAAAGGACATTGCACACTTAGAGGTGCTCAGTGTGGTGTAAAAGGCTGTTTGTACAGCATGAGTATTTACCTGCTGTCAAAAACATGAGCACAAAAACAAGCTGTGGTTTGAACTGGCAAATGTGAATGCTGCTGTGCTGCTCATCACCTCATGTGATGGGTCATCTTTGCATATATGTGAGTGGAAGGCAAAGGTTTAATGTGATTTCACCTGGGAGCAGAGGAACTGTTTATGCTGGCAATCCATCCTTTTCTCAGGAAAGGCATGATGATGGCTGTCATAACAAGTATAGCTCTGTGTAATCCTCCTTGATTTCTTCTGATGCAAGCTGTCATGCTGTCTCAAAGATACCTCCAGAATATCTTGTAATTTCTAATGTTAATTCTAAGTGTTCAACATAGAAGCAGTTCCTCCTCTCAGCAACATTACATTTAGTTGATTTCCATGACAGTCCCTTCTTTAATGCTGGAAAGAGGGAGAAACACCACCACTCTGTTTATTCCCTCAGTAGCATTCATCTTATGTTAAATGCTGCAATTGGCATTTTTGCAGTTTTCTGCCATCTTTTTACCTTCTTGTAATGTGGGTGAGAAGTAAGAGTTACAGTCACAGAAAGCTGTAGTAGTGCTGTGGAGGCACAGACACTCCTGGGTAGCACACAGCTCCTGTTAAACTGCAGTTGTAGCCTTCTTTCAAGTCTGAGCTGCAGCAAAGTAGCAGATAAGAGACCCTGATGGTAAGAGGAAAACACAAGCTCCAAACAGCATTTTGAACTGTCTTGCTCCTTGGTGTGTTCCTTACCTGCTGTGACTGGCTGCTAAAATCTCTCTTCTGTCTCCTCACAGCTGTGAAACAGGGTTTAAGGATGGAGACCTCTTCATGTCCTTCAGAAGTATGTTCCAGGATGTCAGAGATGCTGTTGACTGGGTTCATTACAAGGTGATTGCAAGAACTCCGTGGGATGTGTATGGTTGTACCTGGGTTGGAGGGGCTGGTTTGGAGCTGCTGGGTTCAGGTGTTCTGTGCCTGCTCTGGGCAGGGCCCTGCTTTGCCGCCTAGTGAGCAAACAATAGATTGCAGCTGTATGGGAGAAAGTCAAGATCTCAACTGCCCTCCTAGTATGGGAACATACTTGGCTTGGCTTCCTAATCCTTTTTATTGTGCCCAGATTTCATTTTTGTACTGTAATTCGTGGATTTTAGAGCATGATGCTGCGAGGGTATTTGCACTTCAAGTCCACAACTTGTACATTGTCCTAATTATTAAAGCAGTATTCTACTGCAAATTGTTTACATTGGCACTATCCTAGTTATCTAAAAAAGTACTGGCATTAAAGAGATAAATACATCAGCTGTTCTCTAATTAGAGAGAAGCATTTCATCTTCTGCACACACTTGTGCACAAATTTAGAATATGATTTTGTGAGCATTAACATATGGTTAAACACCTGATTTTCTTGTTCTCCCTCATTCAAGCAGTCTATTGGGTGGGATGGAGAATTTATCACAGGAGAACTCAGCTCACAGTTGTACTTGTGGTGGTCCTTTTACCCATGCAGAAGTCAGGAATCTATTTTTCTTTCCTTAGGCAGTGTTGTATGATACATGTTGGAGTTGACCTTTGACTAAAGCATTATGGTCATTGTTGGAGACAGGTCGTTAACTGTCTTGTTTGGTATGGCAAATCTATTTTTTGTTTGTTTCTATTGTATTCCCTTCTGAAAGGGTTAAAATGCTGTTGAAGTGGATTATTTACCATGGTGAGGGAATCGATGGATCACAGAGTTTGTGATGGTCCCTGCTACTCAAAGCCTCTCATCTCTAGAGTCACTGGTTCAGATTCGCCCTGGTTTGTACTTTCACAGCATTTTAAAGTGTGAAAGTTGGCATTACTTTGTTGTCTCTTACATCATAAGTTTCCATGATCTCACTGGGTTCTGTTGTTTCTATTTCAGGGATCGCTTAAGGAAAAGACCCTTGAGAATCTGGAGAAGTACGTGGTGAAAGATGTAAGTGTGAAGTTACTTTACTTGTGCTGTGTGACATTCGGTACTGACTAAGCAGACAAGAAACAAACATGCTGATTTGCTTTACTAAATCACAAAACAGATAAAGCTCTAATTTCTCTTGTAATAACTAAAGACAAAGTGTAAAGGTCAGATGCAACCTTTATTCTGAGCCAGTGATCCATGATTTTGTATCAATGTGCACAGTCTTATACGTAAAATATAAAAGCCAGAGGAAATGTTATCAAGGTGAACACATTGGCAAAGCTCATGTTGTTTCTTTCAGTGGTGACAGCAATTGTGTTCCCTGCCCATGTTTTTCTGCCCGAGCAAACCTCTCTTTAAAAAGCAACAGTTGACCATCTTTTTAGCCACATGGCAAAAACGTTACACTTAGACATGAGGGACTGAGGGAAAGATCCTGAAAGACTCACCAGTGTCTAGTCTCTTGATAACCCCAAAATGTGGGTTCAGCACATCTAATTGAGCAAGCTCCAGTGGTTCCCTTACTCCTGCCACCTCTGCAGTGTGCAAGGCCCCTCTGGACCACTTATGGAGTAAGTATTTTTTTAGTTTAGATGAGCTCTGTGGTAGATTATCACTTTAAAGCAGTTAACCTTGTTTCTAGTTACATGCCTACGGAATTCTTAGGTAAGTGTTCAGTGAGGTAATCAGCTATTTTGGCAATGGACTGAGATTTCAGATTCAATAAAAATAGCCCCAGGAATAAATTCTCCCTAATTTGAGGTTGGAATTATAATGCGTTCCAACTTGTGGCTCGTGAGCTCAGATTTCACCTGCCTCTGGGCCCATTTCGGGAACGGACTTGGAGCTGGAGCAGATCGGTGGGAGCAGCACAGGGTGCCTGGCACTGTGGTTGGCAAAGGCACTGCAGCTCTGCTGAGCCCTTCCCCCTCGCCTTCCTCCCCTGGGCTGTGCTCTGGAGGGGTTACCTGGATGGACCAGCAGCTGTCCTGGCTCTGGCCAGTGCACAACACGTGAGTTTGCTTGCTCAATGGTTTGATTTGCCTTTGTTTTTTTTGTCTGGTGGGATCATAGTTGAGTGTTTTTCCCATGATGAATGTCTGTAACTTTTGTGTGTGACTTGGATGTGCCCCTTGGCTTCCAGGGGAAGCTGCCACTGCTGCTCAGCCGCATGAATGAAGTGGGGAAGGTGTTTCTCGTCACCAACAGCGACTATAAATACACAGACGTAAGTGCTGCCTGAAGTGCTGGGCTGGTATATCATGGAATAAGCATAAGCCAGCCAGTCATTTGGATGGGTTTTGATGGGACATCTGGTGGAGAATCCTGTGTTTTCTAATCTATGTGTAGGATGGGTTAGTGGTGGATGCAGATGAAGTCTTGAGTCACCTTTTGTCTTCCTGGTTCTAGCACTGAGCTGGTATAGGCCTGGTTTAAGTCCCTTTGTGCTTCACTGAGTTCCTCAGCAATTAAAAGGCTATAAGGGAAAGTGATACTCAGTTTTGGATTTTGGCATTCTTTAAAATGCAGACTTTTCCTTTCAAGTGAGATAGTCTGAGTACAGACAGGTGACCAAACCAAGGTCCTAGAGAGGTCTGAGACCCAGAAAGGGCTGTCTGCTAAGCTGAGAAATAAACACAGTTACTTCCAACTCCATGTGAATGTCAGGATGTTGCAACACTGCTAATCTAAAAATTTATATGCCATTTTAAAGTGTTGCAAGATATGCCTGAAGCAGTGTGCAGTTTTCTGAGGTGTGTTATTGTTATTTGGTTATAAAAACTGCTGGTTTGATTCCTATCATTGTCCTGTTCCATTCATTTTCTCTCCAAATCTTATGCTGATTTCTGTGTAAATTCTAAAAATAAAGTTCTGTAATGATAAAATCAGAAAAGTATGCTTTTATAAACTACACAAATGCATGTTTAAAAGCACATATTTGAATACTTTCTTTTTCTCTTTTAGAAAATTATGACTTACTTGTTTGACTTTCCACATGGACCAAAGGTATGTGAATTCTAGACTGCAGTTGCAGTAGACACTGATGTGCCTAATTATCTGTGTAGCTGGAAAGCATTTTAATCCTGCTTCATCGGCTGCATGGGATTAGTTGCTTTAATCTGGTTAAAATACACTTGCTGTTTTGTGTCCTGTTTGAATGGGATCAAAGCAAATACAATATAGCGAAGAGAAAAGGGGCATCATCTGGTCTCAAATGCTAATCTGTGTTAATGATAACATTATTTCAGTGATAAAAACGTTTCAACTGTGGCATTTTGTGGCCAGATTTCTTAGAAATAATGCACAATGGTTTAGATATGTTGTCCCAAAAAGCCATGATGGAAAGGAAATAGTTTTATAAAACAGCAGAAACGTTTATGGCTGATTGTGCCTTAATTATCATAACTCCAGTTAAGTTTTAATCATGCTTTTTTTTGTTTTTCTGAGGTCAAAACTCAGCCCTGCAGCTTTTGGAGAAAGGTTTATGATACAAATTTATACTGCTCTTTCAGTCTCCTAGTGAGAGGCTATCTCATGTTTAAAAGATGTGTTCTCACACTGCTTTAAAAGCAGAAGGCAGCCAAGAGGGAAATTTTGAGAGCGTAGATACTCACCACAACTGATAGCTAAAGAATTCCCTTGCTGTGGTCTTGATCTCACAAGAAACTTGGAGCAGAAAGGGCTCAGTATCCTTTGGGCAGGGCTGTGACTCAAAGCCAGGCTCTGTGGAATAGAGTCCAGGCATTTTCCCACTCTTGGCAGAAGTACCAGCACGGCCCTGTAAGCTGAAGCCGTGGAGTTGCCTGTGTTGGGATCTGCACAGGATGTCATCTTCAGGAACAGTGGCTGGGTGTCACTTACAGCATCTTTTTACGTGGCAGCTGTGCCCTGGGATATTCAGTGTGGTTCTCCTGCCTCACACCATGTCCTCAGCCCCCACTGCTAGGACTGGGATGGGATGGGCTTGTGGCAAAAGGGGAATGCTTTAGGAGATGGTGCTGGCAACCCAGCATTGTCCCACAGGAGGCATGAGCTGAGGGATTTTGATGGACCAGCAATGTCACAAGGTTATGGCTATCGACAGTGACACTCCAGTTAAACTCACTGTGGTTTTTTGTGTCATGCCTGATTCTGGGATTTGTTTTTGCCCTGTAGCCTGGGAGTGCCCACCGGCCATGGCAGTCCTACTTCGACCTGATCCTGGTGGATGCACGAAAGCCCCTCTTCTTTGGGGAAGGCACTGTACTGCGGCAGGTGGACACGGTGAGTGCTCAGTGGAGGGCACCTCCACGGCTGGAAGGGTTCCTGCACCTCCTGTATGGCATCTCTCAGTGACAATGGGCAATGCAGTGTTTGGACAGGACCTACCCTAGAGGTTGTGGGCTGGAGTCTCCTCTTAGTGATTCCTGAGCAACCCCATCACCTCAAGGCTTTGCTGGCTTCCCTAACACACTGCAGGTTACAGTAGGAAAGCCACCTCTAGGCTGCTCGGGAGTGAGACAGGCAGACAAAGAGTGACGTATCAATGGTATCAATATAGAAAAGATACAGACCATCAACTGTTCAGCACTAACACAACACCTCCTTCCACAGGTGACCGGGAAGCTGAAGATTGGTACTTACACCGGCCCGCTGCAGCACGGCATTGTGTATTCAGGAGGTGAGGAAGGAACCCTTCTTGTTGTGTGGAATGGCTCTGACGTGGCCTCCAGCCGCTCCAGCTGTGAGAGGACTTGTGCCAGGCAAGGTTGTGCTTCCCAAAGTGCATGGTTTTGTGCCCTCTGCACACTGCACCAGAAGCTGTCCATGATCAGAGCTGCACAGTGCAGGGAAGAGATGGACCCATTCTTCCTCAAATGTCCTTTTCTTCCTTGCCAGGGAGGGTCTGGGAAATGCCTGCAGGGCTTGTGGTGGAGGGGTGGCTGCAGGTGGCCCAGAGCAGTGTCCCCAGCTGTACTTAAAGGTGCTGCCACCAGCGTGACCATTCCTGGAAGGTTCCTCCAAGCCAGGGAAGGGCAGTGGGTGGATACAGAGCTGTCTGTGACACCCAGGGCTCCATTACTCTCACATGGGGAGAGAGGCAGCATGGCCTCTGTTGCTGCCATTCATGTAAGGGCAAAGCTGCTCCTAGGTGAACTCCTGGGCAGGTGATCAGTGTCCAGGGCAGCCGTGGTCAGGCAGTGGAGGTTTCTGGGAGGAAAATGCACCTGTTTTGGCTCAGTGTTCTGAGCCATGCCATTCTTCTCTCAGGCTCTTCGGACACAGTCTGTGACCTGCTGGGGGCCAAAGGGAAGGATATCTTGTACATCGGAGACCATATCTTTGGAGACATCCTCAAATCCAAGAAACGCCAGGGCTGGCGGACCTTCCTGGTGATCCCCGAGCTGGCGCAGGAGCTGCACGTCTGGACAGACAAAAGCGGTCAGGAGCCGGGCAAGCCCCTGGCCAGGCTTTGCTCTTGCTTGTCTGATGCTGCACCCCTGAGATCGCCAGGGCTTAGGGGTGCAGGGGAGAGATCACCCTGGCTCGCCACTTCTCCTTTTGGCCCTTTTCACTGGGTCTGGATGCTGGTGGCAGGAGCTGGGATGCCTCTCTGTGGGCTGGCCTTGGGGGTCCCATGCCTTTCCTGTGCTCTTTCCCAGGCTATTGTGTGTAATCAGCCAAGTGCTGCCTTGGCCACGGGAGAAGCTGCAGTTGGGTGGGGTTGAGTTGTCCCTCACCAATAATCCCAGAACCTCCTCCCCCTCTGAACATATGGAGCCATGGCTTCTATGTTAAAAAGTATCTGACAAGACCTGGGTTATTCTCCCTGTAATGCCTGAGCCATGACTGCTCTCCCATCTGCAGGGAGTCCCTATTCACCAGCTGCTTCCTCCTCGTTCCTCCCACTCCCTCTGCTGCTCTGCCGCCAAAGTGCTGTGTGTTTCCCATCCTCCAGCGCTCCTGCTTTTCTCCCAGGTTTGCCCTTTGGTGTGTAAATAGGGCTGGGGGTTATGCAAGTTGCCCCATGGCTGGTTGGAAGGCTTTGGTGAGAGCTGCAAAGGTTCAGCCTCGAAAACAAAAGGGCCAACCAGAAACGAAGCCCAAAGTTCTGCCCATGGCACAGACTGTGATTGACCCCTCTCCCTGCCCAGAGGCCATGAGATAGCTCCAGTGTCCCTCTGCCACGATGTGAGGGGAGTGGGCAGGGGAGTGGCTTCACGTTCAGCACTTTTCATTCCAACAGTTTAAACTTACCCTTTTCCCCTTTCATTTCTGGATTTTCCAGCCCTTTTTGAAGAGCTGCAGAGTCTGGACATTTTCTTGGCCGAGCTGTACAAGTGAGTGTTCAAACAGTGACAACTTTTCCTGCTGCCTCTCCCAGCTAATGAGTGGCAATGACAAAACCTTGGGGTTGGGTTAGCGGCACTGCTGCCGGAGCCTTGACTCAGGCCTGGGCTCTGCCCACGAGACCAACCTTCCCCTCCAGACCAGCCTCCCTCCCCCGAGCCCCATCCCACAGCATCTGGTTCTGAAAGACTTTTCACACCATGTATTTACCTTCTCGCCTGTAACTAGGCATCTGGACAGTAGCAGCAATGAACGCCCCGACATCAGCTCCATCCAGAGACGCATTAAGGTACCAATCATAAATCCCTTTTCATCCTTCTGGAGCCCAAAGGGCTTAACAACCCAACCCCACTGCTCAGGCCTGAAATGCTTTGCTCTGCCTTTCGGTGGGCACAGCAGGCTTGGCAAAGCCACTTTGTCTCAGCTCACTGGTGGCACTGGCTCTCCTGAAAGGCAGCCTGGTCTGGAATAGGGTCCCTTTCCTCATGCCCACAAGCAGCACTGGCTGAGGGTGCTCACTGCTGCAGCACGTGGCAGTGGCACACGCAGGCTCAGAGGGGCTGTAGCCTCTGGTTCAGCCAGCCCTGGGGTGCCAGCCTAGGGCAGTGCTGGCCCTGAGCCTGCTGCCACCTTCCTTTGTGTTACCTGGGGCTCAGCTGTGCCCTGATGCCATGGGATACAAGCACAGAAAGCCTTGCAGGTCTTATGTAGCCCCCAGCCCTCAGGGCACTCTGCCTCAGTGTTGTGGCTCTGAGGTGCTGCCTGCCTGGCCCAGGATCTAAGCTGTCCTTTCCTCACAGAAAGTGACCCACGACATGGATATGTGCTACGGGATGATGGGGAGCCTCTTCCGCAGCGGCTCTCGGCAGACGCTGTTTGCCAGCCAGGTGATGCGCTACGCTGACCTCTATGCAGCCTCCTTCATCAACCTCCTCTACTACCCCTTCAGCTACCTCTTCAGAGCCGCCCACGTCCTGGTGAGTTCAATCCCAGGGAGGTGGGCAGGGATCCCAAAGCTGCCCATGCTTGCGTCCATTATCACTTCCACAGGGCACAACAAGCCTTGGAGGGCTTGGTGGCATTTGACAGACTTAGGCCAAACGGTCACGTTGTGGTGTTTGCTCTCCGTGTGTCTCAGGGAGGCAGCCCGGGACTGGGACACCCCTTGTCACCTCCTCTCTCTGTTCCTTGTGCAGATGCCACACGAGTCCACAGTAGAGCACACGCACGTGGACATCAACGAGAAGGAGTCGCCGATGGCCACGCGCAATCGCACCTCGGTGGATTTCAAAGATTCCGACTACAAGCGGCACCAACTGACCCGTTCCATCAGTGAGATCAAACCGCCCAACCTCTTCCCCCAGGCACCTCAGGAAATCACACATTGCCACGATGAAGATGATGATGAGGAAGAGGAAGAAGAGGAGGAAGAGGAGGAAGAGGAATAAGAAGGAAAAAACCAAGTATTTCTGAAGATAAACCGTGACTCTAGCAGTGATCAGGAATGGATTCTGTTGTTGGGGCCCTTGGGGTGATGGGTTGGGGGGTGTGATTCTTGCAAAGGCACATTTTGAAAGTATTTGGAAACTTCTAACAAATTAACACTAATTAGGAGGAGACCCTTGTTTTCAGTTTTGCAGACGGTTCAAAAAGCTGATGGATTCTAACTGGGTGTTGTATTCAGATTGGACTGCCCACGTGTGCTGTCATGCTAGTCCCATTACATTTCGGGGTGCTGCATGTTTCTGCCTTTCCCATGATGTGTTTCATTTGGTTTTCATTTGAACAGTGTCCTGTGAACGGTTTTTGGCATTGGTTACATTCTCTGTGGAGACAGAAGGGATGTGCTGGGCCCTGCAGGAGACAAAATTATCTAACTCCTGCTGCCCATTAGGTTAGGTGCCCTTAACCCTCTGCTCCTGGGTTACATAATCCCCCCTCCCCATGTTAGCCAAGGTGTTGCTGTGCCTTCCAGCACTCAGTTTACCTTCTGTTGGTGTGAGTTTCTCTTTGTAAGTGGTTTGACTCCTCCAGCCATCATGGATGGCAGTGAGATTCCAGCTCTTGCACATCTGCTGCCATACACATTTCACCTTGTAGCCTCTTGTTACCCTCTCCCAGTGTCTCCCAGCTCTGTCACCATTGGCATGCGATGCATAATTTCCAGGGCATTTCTCAAACAGCTGAGCTGCACACTCTGTTCTCAACTCCTCCACTCTCAGCAGTAAATACTAACCCAGGAGCTTGAAGCTGCTGCTTTAGCATTACATTAGTCACTCTGTGTTCCTCCTGACCTTTCTGTCCTCTCACCTGTAAGTGAAGCATCCCAAAACCAACCCCAGCCACCATCTGGAGTGAAAGGGCCTGTTGTGCCAGGGCCAGCCCCCGGTGGGAGCCGGGACGCTCCCGGCCGTCCAGCAGCTGCCCTGGCCTTGGTCTGGAGCGGAGCAAGCGCAGCCTCACTGCGGCCGTGTGGGCAGGGCAGGGCTGCGTCCCTGCCCAAGGAGGGTCACGGCTGCTGTGTGGGGACCAGGGGTGTCCCAGGGATGGGCAGGTAGTCCTTGTGCCTGAAAGCCAGCCCAGGGAAGGCACGGAGCTGGCACACAGCTGGGCAGCAGCGCCCTGTGGTTTTCCTTGGAGTCATGGGTGCAGCCTCCCTTACTCCAGCCTCTGCCGTTCGCTGCAAAGGGATTACAACGAGGGCCCTCTTGTAAAGAATTTGACGACTGTTGTTTCAGTACCATAAACTCATTTAATTTCTTTTCATTTTAAAGTAACTTAGTAGAAAATAAAAGAAGAAAAACCACACCACCACCATCTGAGCAGGAAAATGCTGCTCTAGTGGCAGTTGTTCAAGTCAATAAATGATGATGTTTCTAAGAAATGCCTCGTGCTTTGTGGTGTGTTGCTGAGGTGATGAGGGCTGTGCTGGAGTTGGTGGGAAGAGATGGGACTGGTCTGTGGGGTCCCAGCAGGGTGGGTGACTGGGGAACAGTGAGAGCATCTTTGGGAATTGGTCATGTGAAGCACTGAGGAGCAGTAGCAGTGGATCTGGCTGTAAGGACATGCCTGGTCCTCACATTGCCCCAGGAAGCAATGGTGGGGCACAAGGCTTCTGCTATCACCACCTGCATCAGCCAGGAAAGTATGGGAAGGGCAGAGAAACATTTTGTTTTGGACACAGAGTGAGGAGGGGTTTTTTCATGGGGGAGAGGGAACATCCATTACCTCCAACACTGTCTTGCAAGGGCTGTTTCCACAGACATTGCCAAGGACCACTTCCTGCCCCTCTGCCCCAGCAAGACACGTGGCCAGGGTGGCAGCGGGGCACAGCACAGCCTGTACTCACCAGGAGCTGCAATCCTGCTTAAATAGACAAGAATACCCAGGGAAGGCCAGTGCTGCCACACAGCCTGGTCTAAGACAGGCAGCCTGGGCACTGCTGAGCTCAACCCTCCCCTACAAACAAACTCATACCAAACAAACCAGACCTGAGGAGGTTCCCCCATCAGCACCACCACAGAAGACATTCAGTACCAGGCCTGAAGTGCCAGGCAGAAAAGCAATACTAAATGGCAACAGCTGGTGGCCAACACTCAACACCTGACACTTAAAGGATTGCTGAAAACTCCAGAGCATTGGGTCCCTGACACCTCAGTTTTGGGGTCTGGAGAGGAGCTAATGTACCCACAGTGAGGCTGGCTGCAGGAAGGGTTCCAGGGAGCTGTTTCTGAGCCCTTTCACCAAAGGCCATGCTGGGCTCTATGTTTAAACTTCATTTCTCCAAGTATAGCTACTTGAATTTTTTAAGCTTTAGCTCAGCAGCTGGGGGAGGCATGCGGCTGCAGAAAGGGAAGTCTGGGGAGCTCCATGCATTCCTCCTTCCCAATAGGTCACCACAAATAGCTCACTCCCAGCCTAGCGCTATTTCTGACTGAGATGGGGAGAAGAGTCTTCAAGGCTGGAGCAGTGGAAAGTATTTGACCCTCACTTCATGGTGGGAAAATGTTGGGCAAAGCCTGACAGACACACAGGCACTGCCCTATCCATCCTGTGCTGGTTCCACCGTGAAGTTGTGGCAACAATGGACCAAAAGCCAGGGTGAAGCTTCTTGCCCTGGCTGGCACTGGGGACACGACCACAGCCCAGGTCTCCAGCCCACACCTTCCTCAGGCAGCTGCCCATGGCTGAGCTGCACCAGCAGTACCTGTGTCTCCAATCACTCTGCAGCCTGTCCCCCAGCCCAGGGACAGTCATGCTCTGCTTTTGCCCACCAGCAGTATTCTCTCCTGTAGCAAAAGCCTGCAAGCATGGGAGGGGAACAGGCCTCACCCCCTGCCCTGAGCTCTCACTGACCTGATTTCTGCTTCCTCCCATTTTCCCCACCGCCTCACATCCACCTCCTCTGCTCTGCAGAGCCAGAGGGGGCTTCACAGGGGCTACCAGAGACAGGAACCCGAGGCTCACTGCCCTTAGCCACAGCCCTGCAGACATGGTGTGTTGGGCACTGCCACTTCTGACCAGGTCACACTCATCAGAGCTGCTGCCAGCTCCTCTTCCTTTATGGCATCTCCTCACTCAGCAGAGCAAGGCCCAGCTGCAGTATCAGGATATGCCTGACCATGAGGGAGGGTGCAAAGCCCCGTGCCAGTCCCTGAGCAGCAGCCATTCCAGCCCCCAGCCTGAAGCCCCAGCACGGCAAACACGGATAAAGAAATTCTGTAACTGCAGAGCCACTGGTCCACCCTGGCCCTGCACGAGGGTGCTTTCCCCCCAGGAGACCAGCCCTGTGGGCCACTAGGCTGCAGAGCCTGGCCATGGCAGGGGGTACTGCTGGAGCCTTGAGGACACAGAGCCCTGGGAACAGCTTTGGGCACTGCTCCTGCCCTGCTGCCACACTGAGCTGGACCTCACAGCCAAAACCCATCCCACCTCCCTGAAGGGATCTGGCCTCTTACACTCTCCCTTCCAGGAGTCCTGGGCTCTCTCCTGCTCCTCACCACCAGAGCCAGCCCCAAAGTTGGCCTCCACATTAATTCTACTTATGTTGTGCTTGTAGCACCCCACCACCCTCCAGCAGCTGCCAGGGACAGGCACACACACGGGAGCAGGAGCCCTCAAGGACCTGCCACTCTCTGTGTCCTGCTGATGCACCATGGGGGAGCGAGGTCCAGAGGAACAGGGCCATCCTGCAGCACACAGGCAGGGACAGAAGCTGCGCTGGGTGCAGCAGAAAACCCCACGAGCTTTGGGCAGCTGCTGCCCATCTTGCCAACCCAGGGTCTGGCAGCTCAAGAGCTGAGCACGATGAAAGCTGGGTGCATGGAGAGCAGCTGGGTGGAACAGCTGTGAGGAGGAGAGGGGCTGAGGGATGGCAGAAGCACAGTATGGGCACATGGCAGGGCTGTATCTGACACACAAGAAAGGGGCTGTTCCTCCACCAGTGTGAGCTGGAAATGATGGTGGGCAAGGGACGAAGCACAGGCTCGCTCTCCTGCTCAGAAACCTCTGTTGTGCAGGCTCCACACAGCTCCACTGCTGGAACCTCAGCATGAGGGGAGCAGGCAGCAGCGCCCAAGTGCAGGGGGATTGACCAACTCACTCCACCAATTTCTCCAGTCCCATGGAACCGCCGTCATCCCCAGCCACACCCCTCACTGGAGACCCCCAGGCACACCCGGCTGGCAGGAACACGCGCTGCAGACAGACGGCATCTACACTCAGAGACAAACATCACCTGTGGAGAGCAGGTTGTAAATAAGGGGTTTTTATTACTGAAAGAAGAGGACTCTCACCCTTGAGGGAACTTCAAAAAGTCAGCTGCTTGCCATTGCCACCAGCTTCCCAGCCAGCCCCTGATCAGCAAAGCCACCAGCACAGCCTTCCCCAGTTTGAGGACTTACAGGCCCAGACCCACCAAAGCGAAGAGCAACACCTGCCTCTAAAGGAACGAGATCCAGCCTCTCTGTGGCTCTTGGCAGCTGAAGTGGAGATCAAAGATTGTTAAATGTGCCAGTAGCAGAGATCTGAGTACAGGATCACACACATCAGCCCCACCACCCACATGCCAAAATCTGTCCCTTGGAAATGAGGGGGGAGCATAGAAGAGGGAAAAATGCATAAAATGGAATGTTCAACAGAAAAAAAAAATCATCATTTATCTAAAAAGAATAGAAATAAACAAAATGCTTTAAAACAAAATCACAAAATATACAAATAAATCTGGTACAAAATAAATAGGAAAGATTGGAAATCTACAACAAAATTGGAATAATTATAAAATTAATTTGTATGACAATCAGTATATGAAACGTATACACTTCATTCAGGATTTCAGTTGTGCTTATTCAGGTTTATGTACACACACAGAAATACTGTAGTCAGAACACTACAACTCTGGGAACCCGAAGTCATGTACAATATGATACAATTTGCAAAGACCACATACGATGGCAAATAAGACACAGGGAAGAGCTGGCTGGAGTGGGGTCAGACAGCCATGAAAATGCACTGCAAAGGGAGAGCCACCATGCTCTGGAATGGGGGGACCAAGGCCGAGCCAGCAGAAACCAGGACAGGGCTCAGGGCAGCCAGCAAGGAGAAAGGTTTGGTGTGAGACCTCTGGCTGCTGAGCACCAGCTGCTCATGGCTTCCAGCAACACACCTCAAGTGTCTGGGGTTTCAGATCCACTGTGTTTGGCATCCAGACACCTTCCTGGTGGTTCAGGTGCCACGGCTGGCTCTGCTGGAGAAAAAATATGTCAAAAGCTCTGAGGTCCCCCAGCAGGGCCAGACCCTGAACTGCTAGTAAGCCACCCTTGTGCTCAGGAGAACATGGATCAAATGGGACTGCAGCACTGCTGCTGGAATCCTGGTGGGTTTCCACTCTCCAGATTCCATGTGATCCCCGAGCAAGGCAGAATCCCTTGAGCAGTATCTCCTACCCTCAGTGTGAGGACTGAAGACAGAAGGCTGCAGCATGGCCCGTTCCTGACTGCTGCCCCTCCTTCTCGCCTTCCTGAACACTCAGCTAAAGCCCAGGAAGCAGAGCAGAGCAGCAGCTGTGGCCGATGTGAACACAGCTGTCCCAGAAGCCACACTGCTGAATCCAAGCCAGCACAATGCTGAAGGACAGAGCACGTACCCTGGGTGAAAACCCACCAGCCCAGCCCAGTCCAGCCTGCTGGACCTGAGATTTGAAAGCAGGAATGACTCTAGAGCTGATCCAGGCCAGTCTGTCACTTCTGAGAAGAGGAGCTCATCAGGAACCCCTCACCCTCCCACAGTCATCTTTGGGACATGCATTCCATATTGGCACTTCCAGCTAAAGGCATCTGACACCAACTAGTTTTTCACTGGTATTTGGAAGGATTTGGTTCAACAGTGATGCTCAGAGGATAAAACACCACCTCCTATTATAAAGCTCTGTGATCAGCAAATAGTTGAGAAGGGACGCTAGACTGCTACACCAAGCACCGAATGCTGGGACAAGCCCTTCCTCCCCAGCAAATCCTGCTACCAACTAACAGCCACGCTGCTTTCTGGAGGAGAAAACAACAAGGAAATCAAATCCACCCTGGTGCCTTGGAGCCACCTGCAGCCTTTGTATGATTCAGGCTCACAACAGCTGACAAACCTCTAGCACGGTTCCATGACAGGCCACTGCTGCTGAGTCCAGCCAAACCTCTACTTCTGGGGGAGGATCAAACACCAAGCACTTCCTTAGCCAGAAATCTGCACTGAAGGAGCAAGAGCAGCCAGGACATCATCCGCTGCAGGATCCTAGAGGTCAGCCCTGCTCAGAGGAAAGCAGCCCAAAGGCAGAACCTGAGAGGAGGATGATGTTTTTTGGCTGGAGACAGAAGACCAGCAGCTTTGAGTACCTTATTTCCAACATGAAGAACTGCTATAGAGTCTGACCTCAGGATAATAAAAACTTTGACTGAAATTCAGTGCTACCAACCTATGAAACAACTCCACCTGCCACTCGTACCGTGCCACTGGCTGGAGGCAGCTTTCCAGCAACCCTTTCTGATCCCTGAAGCTCAGGAAAACATGCACATACCAGATGGAAAAGCTCAACTGTACCATCTTGGACCCACACCAACAGGATCTCCTCATCTGGATGCAGCCCTGAGACTGGCCCCAGAGGAACACAACCCAGCATGAAGCCAGGCTCCAGGACAAGAGCAAAACACCAAGCAGGATTGTTGAGGGGGCTCTGCAGGAAGCCATGGATGTCCAGGTCCTCTGTGCTGCCCGCACATGGGAGTTGAGGCCAGAATCACCACAGACATCACACCAACAAGAGACCTGCAACTGATGGACCAAGTGTAACAGCAGTGCAGGGATGGGGGCAGCTGCCCAGCCCAGCCTGTGGTGCAGAGCCTGTCCTCCCTGCTGGCTAAGTCAGATGAAGGCTGCTCTCCCATCTGTGCCATGGGAAGACGCCCAATTGTGTTGGTTAAGCTCATCAAGTCACTGGGCCAAACCAACCCTCAGTATCCAGGGAACAGGTACTTCTTTGGGTCTATGTAGAGCCCCAGTGTAGAGCCACGTGGTGGGACAGGCAGCACATCTGGGGCTGTACCACACCACAGCCAGGGTTCTTGCCTTGGGACAGGGCACAGTGTGGACCCTCAATGCTGGGTAGGCACCTTTGGGATGAAGCCTCAAGTCAGCATCACAAGAGGTACTCTGCAGCATCCTTCCCCACCCCCAGCTCCAGTTTTCTATTGGTAATCCAGACACTGGATAACTTGACAACTGGTATACTAAGTTGAAAACCACAGATGTGTATTAGAGATTGTATAAAATATGGTACATCTTTCATGTGGGAATGATTTCTATAGAGAACGTAATTCTGCACAAGGAAGATGCAAGGGGGTCCTGGAGAATGTGGCTGTATTCTTTATCATGTAGGATACTGATGCAGGATGCTCGTGAGGAGGAAAGGGCTGCTTTTTGCCATTGGCACCCCCACACCCCTTGGCTGAGCTATGCAGAGATCACAGGAAGCACCACTGCTGCCCAAGCAGCCCCTCACATAAAGCCACCTCTTTGGTTTTCTTTGGGCTGATTTGAACCAGGGCCTGACACCACCAGTGCCAAATCTCATCCTCATCCAAGCTGGGCCCTGGAGGCTGAGAAGCAGCAACAGGTGATGTGTGTGGGCCATTGGGGCAACTCGCCCTGCTACCCCTGAGCTTTCTGCAGGTCTGAGTGCAAAGGGCCATATCCTGAGACTCCTACTCAGGCCAGCTCCACCCACACAAAAAGGCACTTAAAGAAAAGAAGAAAAAAAAAAAAAAACAAAAAAGCCCCCAGTGGTGAGAAAAAGGGATGTGAGTCCAGGAGAAGAGAGGAAGAACAAAAAATGCAAACACAATGTGAATGAGGGGCTAACCCTTCTTCCAACAGGCCCAAGAACTGCACACCTTCAGCAGCCAGCTCCAGCTGGCCCCACACAGGTCTCAGCATCATCCCATTCCTGCTCAGTCTGGAGTAGGAGCTTACAGGGGCAAAAGAATGTGAGAGGGAACTATACATGACACAGGTTCGGAGCACAAGTGGGGAGCAGAAGGATCTGCCCTGTGGAGCTTCCTCTCCTGGTGCATCTGGATGGGGGAAGCACCTTTTCCTGCCACACCAGCCTTGGGGCCCCTGCCCACCAGCCAGCCCAGACACCCTGCCAGCATTCCTCATCCCACTGTGGGATAACCCTTCCAGAGCTCCTCCAGGGCAGCAGTCTCCAGCTGCACCAGGATTACAGGGAGTGGACAAGCTGGGAATAAAACAAGCACTTTGTAAACTCCGAAGGGTCTGAGCTTGCAGCACAGAGTGGCTGAGGCTGGTTTGCTAAGCCCCCCACTGAGCCCCTCTCAGGATTAATGTGCTTCATATGATCTCCACAACACCAGAGTCAGTCTCATTTGGAGAAAGATTCTCACTGGAAAGCAAGAACATTCCTTCACTCTTTACAAAGATTTGGCAATACACAGAATTTAAAAAAATAAATCATAGTTACAACAGATTCAGGTTCATTTCGTTTAAAGGAAATTCAACCAACAGGAGTGTAAAAGATATAATTCACAGTTGTGCATTTAAGATATTAGTGTTGAAAACCTCACTTCAAAGAACTCTTGTGCAAAATTGTATTGACAGTAGAAACCATGGCTAGATGCCCTCCCAGCCTCCCCCGGCCAACAGGCCATCATCCACCCTGCTGCCTGCACCCCGAGGCAGACGGGCGAGGGGAACAAAGGCAGCAGCAGGAGCTGACACAGGAAGATGCAGTATCCTTTCTACAAGTCAAAGCCTGGCCAAGGTCTGAGGTCAAGTCCAACGATTCCCAAAGCCACCAGCTGGTGCCCTGCGCTGAGGTGACCGGCTGTGTCCCCCTGGCACTGCAGCACAGCATCCAAGCACCCTGCGAGGCAGAGGGGGCAGATCTGCCCGGGCAGGACAGCCCTGCAAGGGCACACATCGGGTGCCGTGGCACCTGCACCTGCACTGCAGTCAGAGAGCCAAGCCCTGGCATCGGCAAACGCCGTCCCGAGGCTCAGAGGGATCGTGAGCTGGGCACGGGGCTCCTCTGCTGGGCTGGTTCCCACCAGGAGGGCCAGGAACCCCTTGCATTTGTTAAACAGTAAAACTGTAAATACCCTGAGAACAGGGAGACTGGAGTTTTTCCCCTCCAGGGAGAGGACCATGCTTTGTTCTTCAAGCTAATTAGTAGTAGCAGCTCCTAACCCCTCTGGGTTAGGTACGTATTTCCTTATGAAACACATCTATAATCAACTATTTTTAAGGAAATTAAGCGAAATTACTTCACTTTCCATTATTTGATCTGTACAAATGATGAAAAACAGTCATGCAAAAAATCGCCTGCAAATTTTGGAACAGTGCAGCATGGGCAGAAGCAGGAGGTATTTGCTTTGGGATCACATGGCTTTGGTTGGAAAAATTGGCGCTTTTTTTTTCCTTTCCTTTTTTTTGTTTTTTTTTTTGGTTTTTTTGTTTTTTTGTTTTTTTTTTTAAAGGGAAACAGACATTGAAACAAATCCTTAACCTGCCATAAGAAGCAGAAGTCAGATCCAGTGAGCAACCACATCCNTTTTTTAAGGGAAACAGACATTGAAACAAATCCTTAACCTGCCATAAGAAGCAGAAGTCAGATCCAGTGAGCAACCACATCCCAGAGAGAGCTGTCTTGACTTGAGCCTTCGCTCCTTCGGCAGGTTTGACAAAACGGATACTGCATCTCATGTTTACCACCACGTCAAACAAACTTTTACATTCAGCAATACTAGGTAAAAACTGCAAACGCTGTAACATCTGGACATTTTTCTCTGTGAGAAAGGTGCAATATTGGCAGCTCTCTGGGAAGGCACAAAGCCTAGGCCAGCCCATGCTGCTGCCGAGCCGTGTGCTCTCAGCGGTGCTGGGCTGGTGCACATCAGAGCCAGGGTGGGATGGAGGTTAAGGAAACACTTTTAGATGGGAAAAAAGTCAAAAAGCTACATGTGAGAGCAAGGCTTTGGAGGGCCTGTTTCCTCCTCACTGGGTGCACAAGTTGGATACTCTGCAATTTCTATGCCCATTGCAGGGACTTTCATCCTCATGGGTGGCTCCCACCAGGGTGGACAGCAAAAATGAGGGCTGATTTCTGAAGCTGGAACAGAGAGGAGGAGGAGGGAGACAGGCAAACCCAATTGGCTCTGACACCACACACTCCAATTCCCACTGGGAGATCCTGCAATGGAATATTGCACCTTTCCAGCCACCAGTCACACAGACAGACCACGGGAACATGCAACAAGTGCCTTCCTCAGCCTGTGAACAGGAGAGACAGGGCAGGCCTGCAGGCACAGAGAGCTCTGGCAGTTGCATTTGGGGCTGGGGGCTTCTTTGGGTGTCCCCAAAGAGATTATCCACTTATAAAGAAAGGGAAATGCTACATAGTCAGGGGCCATAGCAGGGTCTTGGAATAGAGAAACCACAAAGCCTGATTTATCAGTCCAGATACTGAGGGCAATGTTCACATTTTGTTTGAGACAGCATTGGAAGGGGAGAGGACTGGGGGGGGGACAACTTTCTTTTTTCACTCATTTGAGGACCTAGGCTTCATCTGTGGAAACTGGTGATGCACAACTGCCATAGGGTGCCTCTTGCTGACACCCAGTCTGCACCCAGGTTTTTGGGGTGGAGGAATTGGTTTCTGCTGCCCAAGGCAGGCGCTGCCCTGCACTGGTGGCAGCTGCATGGGAGGCTCTCTGCTCTGCTACCTTGGTAATCCCTACAATGGCTGTTAAAAGGGGAAGGAAATGCACTAAATCCACTCAAAGGAATGAATGTGGCTGGGAACAGCCTGGAAATGAACCTCTCTGAATCCCTGAAGTGCAATACACTAGCGTCTGGAAAGTTTTGTCAGCTCTTGGAGAGGAGAGGATGGTTCTGACTCCTCAGCAGTGCCCATCCTTGCACTGGCAGAGGTTTACTGTCAGCTGGAGCATGTACTTTGGGTGTAATTGTAGCAGCATCTTCTGTGTTACTATTAGAGGTTACAGGGGGGACAGGGACTGATGTTCTGATACTCAGCAAAGGCTGCACCATCTGCTCTGGCCAAGGTAACAGCGCACAGATCGCTACAGCACGGGAGTGTTAAAAGGCTTGTCTCAGGGTGCACACATTACTTCACCATGCAATTGTCAGGAACATCAATGAAAAATCACCCAGTCACTTCACTATGGAATATCACACCCGGCTTTCATTTCACGAGACTGCAGTTTTGCTAATTAATTCCTTCCCCCCAGTATCATCTTCATACACAAAGGTTTTGGAGGTTACAAAACTGTAAGTGTAACAATGCTTTTGCCTGTTTAACAAAGAAACCTTCTGAAATTTCAAACATTATTAAATACCAAAGTAACTACTCCTTCCCTGAAAATTAACTGCAAGAATGTAAGAATCCTCATCTCTTGGTCCTCCAGGCTGAAACCAGAGGTTCCTTGAAGCTTGCTCATTCTTAGGACACAAATAACATACAAGTACCAGTTACTAACTTTTTCAACAGGGCAACAAAAAGGACCACACAGGGGCGAGAAGAGGCCTAAGGACATTGGAGCCAATCCACAAAACCATGACAGAGCCCATTTGAGGTTCATGGGGGACAGAAACAATTTAAAACTCTGCAAAATACTTTTTAAAAACATGATCTCTCTTGAAAAAATAATGGAGGAGCTTTTAAACTTCCCCATGTGTGTTTGAGGAAGAAAAACCCAACAAGGATCAAAAGTACAGATAAAAAATTAACATAATTCTACTTTGCAAGAAGAATTTTCATCATTCTCAAGGGTGGCTCACCATTCCCAGATTACGTTTGGGTCTTTAGTCTCTCTTGCTCTTTGCTCCTTTCTTCCTGTTTCTTCCTCTTCTGCTCCCAGAACGGACGCAAAGTCTTTGGTCTCAGAACACTGGATGCAGCAGTGTTGCAAGCACGTACTAACGGTGTTCACACTCGGGGAGGAGGCAGGAAGGAGCGAGGGCTGGTCCTGCTGAGGAGATGGGATGGGTGGGTTGTGGGGAGCCAGCTCCTAGATGGCTCCTTCACTGTGCATACTGTGGTTGGGCTTGTTGTGAGTCACACAGTTCTGTTCGTTCAGCAGGTTTGCTGTCTCGTCTGGCAAACCATCGTGCAGCTCCGTAAGAGTCAGTTCGATTTTAGTGTTTTCACTGTCCGAGGACTGAGGTGTTTTGTCCATCCGGGATGCCATCAGGGCATTTTGGTACTGCTGTCTTGAGATCTGCTCCAAGAACAGGGAAGAAACAAAAAAAGTCAGCCACACTCCTGTGTTTCCTGTGGAGCACATTGAGAAGATAAAGTTTCCTCCCTTTCCAGACGACCACACTTTAACCCCATTTTACCTGTTTCCATAAAACATCCCTGCACTTTGCAAGCCTAGAGCATCCCAGCTCAACACCCACAGCATGGTGACATTTCCAGGGAGGGTGGAAGAACAGTGCTGTGCAATCACCATGCTGTTCAAAGGCAGGGATTTATTCCTATGCAGAGATTTTTAAATCAGACCTCCATTTCCCTCTAACCATGCACACCTTTAGGACCAGAATCAGAGATCAGTGAAGTCTTTCTCCCAACTTCAGTGAGCTCCTGGTGAAGCTCTAAGTGTCCCTATAGAGCCAAGCCAGCTCTATAGTACAAGTACAGAGTACAAGCATTCCTGCTCTTGTCTAGGCCAGCAAACACAGCAGGAGCTACAGCCTTATACATAAGGACATTTGAGTCTAGAAAACACTGAGATGCCCACAGAGATGAGTCCAAATTAGCAACCCATGAAGTTTTCCACTGGTCTCTGCAGGAGCTGTCTGCACTCAGCAGAACAGTGATGACAGGAGCTGGCCTAGAGCACAGAGTGTCACTGCCCACAGTGCCCCAGGGACAGGGAAGCCCATAGCCCCCATACATCTGTACGTGGTGGTGGAGGGCAGAATTCCTCCTGGAGCCACAAGCAACCAGTCCTGTGAACTCATCCAGGCCAACCCTCTCAGCCAGGACAGGCAGCAGCATACATGTGCACTGGCAGCCCCATGAGCCCACAGCAGTGGGTGATCTTGGCAGGCAGGAAGGTGGAAGAGATGAAATGACTTTTAGAAAACCGTAGATTTCAGTAGCAACACAAGAGAGGGACTGGAAATGGATAGAGTCAGATGGGCCAGGTCAAACTCCAAAAGCAAAATCCAAACATGCACGAGCAGGTCACAACCCCAGTCTTACAAGGTATTAATTGAATGAATGAACATGTGGCACAGTGAGAACACTAACGTTGAGTACTCTGACCTATGCACAAAGCAGAGTGATACAAGAAGAGGTGTGCAAGTCTGACTGCAGAGATACCAGGACAGTTTAACATTCATTAGCCTCAGTATGAACACAGTGAGATTTGGAAGGACTCCACATAAACCAGCATAGGTGAGCAGCTGCTCTGTACAGCAGATTAGCCATTGAAATCTGTAGTGAGAATCAACTGCTCAGTGATAAACAACTATTGATGTAATCTTTGAAGGATTGAACCATTGACCAGTATGCTTGCATCCCAAAGTTTTGGCAGCAAGACTTCACTCTCCTTTTTAAATTTGGCTACAGAACACTCCATTTAGCATTCTAGTATGTCTATCCAATTCCACATTCTTAACATGGAATTAACTAACACAAGTTCACGAATCACTTGAGTTGCATACAAACAAACTGTGAACATGCACTTAATTTAAGAAAAGCATCAATGTCAACTTCTGGCCATGGGGCATCAGCGTCCCTGGACTCCCAGCTGGGCTGGAATTGCTGCCAGCATTAGCTGTTCCTCAGCTCAGCTAGATTTCCTCTCCCACAGGACTCGCACACATGTCAGCGTGGGATGCACCATGCTGGGGGACAGAGCTGTATTTCATGCAGCAACTCACTGGTAGTATGAGACATGAGCCTAATACATGTGAAGTTAAGATAAAGAGAAATGTCCAAGACTTCTCCAAGCAGAAGAAGGATGGCAAGTCGGAAAGTAAGATCAAGAACCCCAAACTGAAACCAAAATCAGAAGTGAATAAAAACTGCAACCAACAGTAAATGTCTTATCCTTTAGAAAAGGACAGTGTCTGATAATGAAGGGTCTCCATTTCAGATGGGTCCAAAAGCTTCACGAGGACAGGTTTCACTAAAAGCAGAGAGGTTATTTTCTATAGTATTTCCTCAAGGGACCTGAAATCCAGAAAATTATGTGACCAACCTACTTACAAGTCCAAATGAGAAAAACAGCGAAGACAAATCAGTGGACAGCAGATATTGGAAAAAAGTAGTTTAGAGTAACTTTTAAACAGCTGCTTTCATAATGCTCTTTACTCACAGAGGAATTCAGAGGGAATTCCCTTCCCCAGGCTCTCCATCCTACCAGCCAAGCCCAACTTTCCAGCAGGGTCTTTCTAGCTTTTTTCCTACCTTGACAAACTGAATGTCTGTGAGGGCTTTCACTGAGTAGTCTGGAACATACACTTGGAGGAAGGAGGCGTTCAGCTGGTTGTTGCTGCTCCCTAACGTCGGGGTCACTGCGTCGATGCGATCGCTCCGGTTTAAAGAGTCTGAGTGATTCAAGCCACAGGGCCGAGGCGGGGACTTGTTTTCAGCTGTGGAACAGGCAAGAGCAAAAGATTTCTTAAATCAAGTAGAAAACGTTTAAAGCCTCCAGTTTCAAAGGGACATAATGAATTGTGATGCACAAATAAACTGCAAATGCTTAATCCGTTCTTGAGTGGATATGTGGCTAAACAACCAAATTATGCTGAAAAATGGTACATTTTCAGTCCAGAGCTGGTAGCCAGCATCACTGAGTATGCCCTAAACAAACCTGTCCTTGTCTATGCTGCAGCAGACATGCCCTGAGAACGCAGGGCTTCAGCTGATGAGCAGAAACTACCACAGAAAGGTAACTTCCCAAGGCTCCCTTACAGGAGCTCTTCATAGTCAGATCATTAACGTATTTTTCTTTTTCTTAAACATTGTTACTTTCATCCACAGTCAGTCCCAGCCGAACCTTACCCCTTCTACTTCATCTGGTACCTACATATGCCTTGTTCCCTGAGTTAGAGCAGGCATTTTCAGTAAGTGTAACAGAGTCCTCAGTGGACCAGAGTGCAGTGCACATGACAATTACACCAACATTTCCTCTCAGTGCTTCAAGTGGCAAAACCTCAAGGAAGGAAAGCAAACTCCACGGAGTGCATGCCAGCCAGAAACAAAACACAATGGCAAAAACAATCCACACTACAGAGAAAAATCTGTGTCCAGGAAAGGAGAACACTACAGACATCATTTTCCACCACTGGCCTTTAAGTCCTGCAGAGTTTCACTTGAAGACCTCGCAGCTGTCCCCTCTGAGTGTGACTGGACACAGTCCATCCAAAGCAAACGTGCTTTTGGGACACCACAGACATTCTGCATCCATGGCTTCCACCCACACAGTGACCCAGAAGATAGGAGAGCAGAAATACATCCTAAGAGAGACTCCAAGCCCTCCTGCAGAAGGGCTGCTCCCTGGGCGTACACACACAGTACATACTGATCAAAGAACTATCTTTGGGACCAGAGAATTTTTGGATCTTAATGAATTTAAAACTCATTCAGTCAGCCCATACTCAAACTTGATGTAAACTACGTTACCACATGATCCCCATTCTCAAGCTGAAAGATCATTTTCACATAATCTTAAGATACAAAGTCTCTTTGAGCAAATCAACAAAAATATCCTTACAAGCTTTTCAAATTCATTTTTTGAAGATATTTCTACATATAATTTTATTTAAAAACAAAAACCTCCCTTAAATTTAACCCCACCTCGGCTACTTAATCACCAGAAATTTAATATCTCCTTGTCCAAATGACACAGCCTGTTCCACATCTCTGAACCAGCCTTTCCTAAACCTAACACCTGAGAATGCAGAATTGCCCTGATTCTTATTCCCACTTAAAATGCTTCTGATGTTGTCTTTCTTGCAATTTTAAAAAGGGGAACAAAAAAATAGAGGTTCTGACAACTTGATAATTTCCCCACCATTTCTGCACTATGGAATTAGTGCTGGTCCCTATGGCAACACCAAGTGCAGGCTTAGGGGGAAGCACTCAGAGCCTTGCAAGGGTTTCCTCTGTGCCAATTTGCTGACTTGAAAGCCACAGCAGGCTGCAGTAACTGCTGCCAGGAGCCAAAACTCTACCTGCACACAGGGCTTGATGCTGAAATTCCCACTGGAGAACAAGGAACTGTGAAGGCTGGATGAATTTGTCCTCCTTCTCACCTGTATACACAAAATATGGCTCTGTGTGATAAGAACAGCATCACTGCTGCTTGGGATAAAGGCTTCCATCTGGAAAAACTCTACACTAGTGTGACTTGCATCTGCCTTTTCTTTCCACCAGGGATCTTATAGTACATTGCTAATAAAAAACAAAGGATATAGAACAACATGGCAAAGCGTTATAAGAAAAGAAAAGGGAGAGGTGAGACAAAAGGACAGAACAAAAAGGTATGATTTCTAAAAATGTGAGGGAAACAATATGATTTCTGGATCTCATTCAGTTCAGGGAAGGAGAATATAAGATAATGAAGAGGAAAGGGTGCAGAAAGAACAGATGACAGACACCAGGCAGATCCATGTTAGAGCTTCTCCACCCAGGTTTTCCCACACTCCTCACCTTTCTATAGAGGGGATAAAGAGCACAAGCCACAAAATGGACATCAGTACAAGTGTATTATGAATTTGTGTTTAAATAACAGGATTATTTTTATAAACACCCCACAAAAGATCTGAGTTTCATCAAAACTGGTACCACATTGCCACAGTGAAAAGGCTCACACTATCAGTTCTTTACAAAGGAGGTTCTTCCCTATTATTTTCCTTTGTTTATTTTTAGTATTTTTTTTTATTTAACTTGGGAAAAAGCTATGAAAGTATGCTTGGCATTTATACTGGAAACAACCTGTGCAAAGTGTGTATTTATTTGTAGAATGGAAAAGGAAAAATAAAAGTAAAAAAAGACCTGGCAAAACAAAAGCACCAAGCCAAGAAAGATAATCAAAGCTGTCAAGCTTAAAGGAGAGCCATCAGGTACTTCAATTAAAGAAAGATTAAATTTCTTCCCCTTCTTTGGTGTTTAGCAGCAGGAAACTTTAACAGGGCAAGTAAAAAATCCCCTGCAAGGCAACAACCTGTAGTTTGTTCAGAATGTGCATGAAGATAATTTAGGGACCAACCACAAAACACATTTTTTAAAGTTAAAGAAAGAGGGTGAAATACAGGAAGCAGAAGGTGAAAGTGCATAAAATGCATGATATGTATTAATGTTTAAGAGATGTTTCACTTAAATATGCATATCATTATCTTGCTTGCTTTTAATTCAGGGAAAAGACTGAAAAAAAAAAACTGGAAAAAACTTCAAAAGGAAAACATATGCTCACTGTGGACAAAACTATTTTAGGATTCTGCTCTTCCTACAGACTTTCTTGATGGGTTTCTGTTTTTCTCAACCACTCCATGCATGCAGTGTCTGCAAAACTCAGTTCTTGACGCTTCCCAATTTACAATCTCTCAACCACATCTCATCTCTTTTTGGCCCAGTTTGTTCCCTTCTTGATCTCTGCTCTCCAAAGGAATTTCTGTGCCAGTCAACTTGGTGATACAGCAAGGAAAGGTCTTAAGCACAACAGGAACCAAAAAATCCTCCCACAACCTTCTTGTGCATTCCATTGCAAATCCATCCACTCAGCAGATCACTGTGGCAGTCCCTGGCATTAACCTCACTGAGAGAAAGCTCAAAGCTTTCCAGGAATTGAAATGGCCAGACTGTATACAAACCATAGAATTTACCCATATGAGAATATAAAATACTTTCATTAAATAAGTTTTCCTTTTTTGGCAGCTTAGCAGCAGACATTCTCCTCTGCCAAATGCATTTTCTTCAGAATTTTTTATGTCTCAGCTTGGGGGAGAATACATTCTTCTAAAAAATCTCCCCTCCTAATTTTCCACCAGCATGCATGAGAAAAGGAACAAGCACACACTACCAAATACATTTTCTTAAACGTGTTTTTAGTTCTTCCCATTTTGATGACTGACCAAGCACCATAAACAAAAGTTCAGGATACCTACCTGTGAGGCACAACTCTGTGCTGGACTTCTCCCTAACGAGCAAAGGGGTCAGACAAATACAGACTGCAGCTGACTTTTTATGGCATCAGGGCAGTCACAAGAATGGTGAAAATAGAAGCATGCAGATTTACCTGGAGAACCTGCTGCTAACAACTCTGTTCTGCTGACAACAAAGGTACGAGACAGGGACAAGGGAACTAGAAGAGGGAGAGAAAAAGGATGAGATCACGACCAGAAAGGCGGCAGCTATCCACACTCGACAGGGGAAGGAGCCAGCTGACACACTGAGGAACTAAAACCAGAAGTGCAAATCAACTGTGAAAAAGCAAAGGGTTAAAACAAAAGCAAAACAAAAAAAACAAAAAAAAAAACACAATCAAATTTAGGAATAAACCAAAAAACAAGACCAAGGAATTGGAGTGAAGTGAATAATTTTCACTTGCTATTTTAAATGATTATTCAGCACCAAACAGTCCATCAAGGTACACTCAATTTTTGAAATAGTTCAAAAGGAGCAGTGGTCCCCACTCCAGTCTGGAAGGCAAGAATTAAAACAAGCCAGAAAACATTCATGGATGCTCTTCTTCATAGGAGTAAAATAACAGAAATAAAACCAAAAGATACTTCATAGTTCTTCAAGTTTCCAGTAAAATATCAAGCAAGGCTGTGATTCTCCAAGCTCATCCCTGTTGGGATGGGTATCATACTGCTCACCATTACTGCAAATCCCATCCCAGCTGTAGTTAAAGAAAAAAGCTTCACTCTTCTTGTTTTCTTTTGTTTATTTGTTTATTTTCTGTGGTTTTGTTTGTGGGCTTATTTTGATTTTTGTTGTCTAGTTTTAATGTTTTACTCCCCTGTTACTTGCTTTATCTTCCAGGTAGGGAGAGCAAGCATGTGTAGTTTATTTAGGACATACAGAAGAGAAGGAGTTTTCTTTCATTCTACAAATACAATTACACTTTCCTTGAGCTTTCCTGTCTACACAGAGCAATAGGAACTTATTTTTATACGCTCATCTCAACAGAAATCTCAGGATGCCACAAGACATCATAAAACAAATTCTCTGAACCTGGAGCCAAAGCCAAGAAAATGAGGGATTTGCTACAGGTTAAAAAAAAAAAGAACAAAGCCAACCAGTTGAAGGTAAATTCAAAATTGGCCAAGACTTCTTTACAATAGTGCGTATTCTTAAGTGAGATATGGTGAAATTAAAGATGGATTTCAGGGCACACAAAGAGGAGACCATTCGACCTGATAGGACTTGGGGCAACTGGCACGATTGTGGGGAGGGTTAGGAACATTAAAAAAAACCCCAACAAAACCCAACAACACATGAAAACATTCAAACTGAACAAAGCTGGCAAAACAGAGATGCCACAAGTGATTTCCAAGTGTAAGACTGGTAGAAGTGACCATGCCTGACAACCCCAGCTCCATGCCTGGCCCATATTGCAAAAGCTGAGGGTATGATGCAGCTGTACATGTGTCAATTCCTCATGAACATGGCTGCTACTACTGAGATAAAATCCAACCAGCGCTCTGCATGCTTTAAAATCTCTCAAATCGCAAAAAGTATAAGCTACCAACCAAATTAAAGAGCACATAATTAAGGAATTAGTCTTGCTTGTAAAAGTGAGCTCACAGAGGTCCAGAGAACTGCTGCTGATTGCAGAGTCTAACAAGGTTACACTCATAACTCACAAAACCATTTCCATTCCCCCACCATTTGATAGTGCACATACACACAGGTAAAGGAAGCACTCCTGAGTGTACAATTAGAACAAGCTGCCTCTCACGTGGAATGCAAACCTTGCTGAGACAGGACACAATTTCAGCATGAGAAACATCTCTCCCTGGAGCTGAACAAGTGGCTTTGTGTCAGCAGAAGGCCAACAGCAGCTCCAGCGCCCCAGCTCACCCAGCAGGGCTGTACATTTCCAGCTGAGCTCAAGACCTAAGTGGTGACACTGCTGGCAATAAAATACATCACCAAATGCTGAAATGTAGCCAGCTCTTGGTGGAGTATATGAGAATTCCCCAACCTGTGCCAGTGAAGTGGTGGCTCATGTGGCTACCACTTGTGAGCTGGTAGGTGGCTCACACTCACCCTCAGACATCACCTCTTTCCCCTCGTTGATTTCTCAGGTATATTTCCACACAAGCTGACAGGAGCAATTGCTTTTGTGGCACAGCTCTATGCTTTCTCTAAAGACAGCTTCAGGCACAAGACTGGTAAAGAGAACCATCCCCAACCCAACCAGGCGGTTGCTCCTCACACCACTAGATGTCCCACTGCCACTAATTATTCATTCCCGTTAATTCACTCCCTCTTACCCTGCCACGAGCAAAACTACAAAGCTTTCCACCAGTACCAGCCACGTCCCTGGCTAAAATCAACACTCACATCCTCTGGGAGCTGGCAAACCACTGCCAGCTGCTGGGCTCTGGGGTCACCACCGGCCAGGCCCCCAGGGACACTGCAGCAGGCTGTGCTGGCAAGGAGGTGCCAATCCCACCAGCCCCACAGCCACAGACGGGCAGGGCTGTGCAGGAGCTCAGACTGTTCCAGAAGCAGAAGATCAGAGGACATACCTGGTGATGCTGTGAGGGCCATCACCCCATAGTAGGAAAAAGCACCAGCTTCAAACTTCATCCCCTCTTTCCCAGCCTCCACTTCCACCTTCCCCTGTTAAGGAAAAGGAGAGAGAGCTGCAATTAAACGGGACCATGGATCTCAAGGCACAAGATCAGACTTGAGCCCTGAAAGGTAGTTTTGCCTGGCATCCCTAAACAGGGTCATGGTCCCTGCAGTTTGTAACAGTGCCTGAACAGGGACAGATCCTGAAGGGCAACAGGCATTTGTGCCCTGAGGTACCCTGGTCTTGGATGCCTGGTGGCCAGCATAAGTCTCTGCAGAGGAGCAGGATCAGAATCACCATACAGCTTTGGCTACACTATTGCCCCGCTCCAAGTGTTGCCAGGCTGATTTCCTTTATTGCAAAGTGAAAAAATACTCCTCCAGTAGCACAACAAGCTTAAAGATAGCACAATCATCTGGGATCTCGAAGCACCTAGACATTTTGGGGCACAGCTCACATTCACACAGAATTCCCCCTGAGACAAACACAGGAAGGGAGATGGGAGATAGCGTGTGAGGAGGCTGGCTGTCTACACTAACGAGATCCCCACAGAAATAAAGCCCTTACTCTTGAAGGAGCAGCCTTGGGTCTACTTCAGTCTTCTTGATTTCTACCAGTTTTACAGATTCCAGCACCCTTAAGATCCTGCTCTTTTGCAGAGTCTTGCCTACAAAAGGGCCTCAGTGCTTCCCAAGCTGTACAAAACTACACTACCACACAAGTACACCTGTTTCTGATGCAGGCTCAACCAAATGGATAACATTATGTCCATTACTCCAGAACAGAACCCACCACATCAACCATAGCTGTAAAACATCCCAGTCACTCTGGCATACAAGTAGCCAAAAATAATTGTCTTTTTAGTGGGGCCTGTTTTCCATATTCATCCATCCTTACTGCACTGAGACTCACAGCACACCACTGCAGACAGAAGAAATCTCACCCAGCTTTCAGGCTGAACTACACAAAATTTGGAATTTCAGGCAAACAACATAATTACCTGCAATGCTTTTCCTCTGGCTAGGTTGGGAAGGGGAAACAGACTGCCCATCCCAGGTGTACTAAGAAGACTGAACATCATCTGAACACAAATAGGTGAAAATGAGGCCAAAAGGGAAAATTTTTTCATAAGTGTTTATTTCATTAAGCCTCACTTAAATTGAATAATCATGCCTTTAAATTTACAGTACTGGACAAGGGCAGAAAAAGGTGATAATGAACTCAACCTGCATAAGCCCTGATACCAAGTCAGTTTATCTAACTGTCCCAGATGAGAAAAAACACAAAATCTGCCTAACAGGAAGAGAGTGCCCAGCTCACAAATCCACTTTCCTGCTATCACAAGCAACAGCTTCATATAAATCCCTTTTAAAACCAATTTCACTCTACAACACAAAAGTAGCTTATTTCTCCATTATAAGCCTTCCAAAAGGCACAATTTTGTCACCCAGGCAAAGACTGGTTACACACAAGAAGAATATACATTTAATTGTTTACTGGCATGCATTTACTGTGAAGGCAGTCTTGGTCCTTCAATGTGAGAGAATAAATCCAAGTCCATTTAAATAACAAAAGCAGAGCATTTATCCCCTCCTGATCCTGGCTGTATCAACCTTGTTACCATTTTTGTAGTATGTATTTATTGCAACACTCACTTTTTCAAATGCATTATAGACCTGGCATGTTGTGTTTGCTAAATATTTATTGATTGCAAAATAGCACAGAAAGAACTGATTGTTCTTTTGTATCCCCATGTCCTCCATTTACATCTTTGCAGCATTACATCAGGAGGATTATCTTGCCTTCAGAATATTTCAGATTGTAACAATTCAGCATGTAAGAAAGAACAGTTAAAGAGCTACCAGGGGCTCCTCAAACTCTTGGAAAAAGGAAGATTTTTTTAAACATCAGAAATATGTTGAATCCACTATATATATATATAAAATATCCCAGTGCTCTCACAGCTGTTTATCACAGAGTGTTTAAACTCGTGCCCTCCCCTTTTCTACTTTAAAGGCCATGTTAAGATTTCAAGCCCTGTGTTAAAATTTCAGCTACAATCCTGTGCTTTTAAAACCAAAACTGATTTTCAGTTGTGCAGGACAGAGAAGAACCTTTCCAGCAAAATCTCTCTGAAAGCACTATTCCTGTTTAAATGGTCCTAGACAGAAACTAAATTTCTGTGTAAAGCTTTACCTAAGCCATTCAGCTATTCCTGACTGATAACAAAACCTGGGAGATGCCAGCACTGGAAGCAATGCTGTACAGAACACACAGAAAACAGTCCTCCCAGGACACCACCCAGGGCTCCAATCTAAAAGCCACCCAAGTGCAGGGATGTCAGGGCAGGATAAAGGCTTGGATGGCAGGGCTCCCAGGGTCTGCATTCTGCTGGGCTGTAGCAGCAGGTGACATCAGTTCAGCTGATGGCACAAGGTCCCTGCTGAAACCTGTGCTTCTCACTACAGCTCAGGTACAGACTTCAAAATTGCACAGAAAAATGCCATTTCTCTAAACCATCACACTCCCCATGCCTCCTTTTGCAAAAGGAAAAGGCACAGCAGATAAAGTATGCTGGCCAAATTCCTGTGATGTGGCATTTTTTGCACCCATATTTTCCAAGCAATGCCAATTAGGATTCCTTTGCACTGTCTGTCCTTGGGAGAGTGAAAGCATAAGTAACTTTTGGCAGATGACTGAAAGTGGGAAGTGCTTTCTATCCCTCACAACTGGTTTAACTGAGGGTGAAAGCAGCTGAGTGAGCTCTTCTAGGTTGGCAAGGTCTTAAGGGAGACAGGAGCAGTTCCCAGGAGCCATAGCTCCCCTCCCATGTTTGAAAGAAGACAAACTTCAACAATTGGGACAGACATAGAAGGGGATACACCAGGAGATAAAAGGTTTTGCACATATCTACAAAATCACATGTCTGACCTGTAAAATGAGAACGAAGTAGTCGACGGGCTTGTTTCGCTGGTAGAGGTAGTGTTCTGGGGCTTTCTTGTTCTTCTCATCGTATTTCAGCTCCTGGATGACATTGGGATGTTTTAGTAGCCTGAGAAGGATCTTCTCTGACATCTGGGATGGACCAAATGCTTCCACTTCTATAACACAAGATATAACTTGGCATTACACCTCATATGCCTGGCAAGAAGTTAGCAATACTCGTTAATAAGCATTTGCCTATAAAAGACACACAGATGCAGAGAGATCCATTATGGAATTGCAGGTATCCTGTCTTTTGAGACTGTTAGATTTGTAAAGGGGAAGGGAAAAACACAGTAACACCCCAACTTCCATTACTGAAGTATTTTTCAAAACAACCAAAAATCATGTCTTCATCTGAAAGGGAAAAGAAAAAGATGGTCTCGCCCTCTTGAGAGTTCTGAGTTACAGAGTTGTATAAATGAAGAGCTTTACAGTTGGGGCACAGAGAACCTTTGCATTTGTTTTTTCCTTCCCTAAAAATCTAATAAAGTCACTCCATTTATTGCACTTTATTAAAATAAAAATAAAAAATAATTACTGCTTGGGGCCTAGAAAGTTGCTCTAGAGAGATGTTCTACACAAATCAGACAGAACTGGGGCTGCCATGGTTCATATGGGAAGAGTTACTCAAAGTGAGAGAAAGTACAGGTCAGTTCAAACCATGTGGGATTAATGCCTGACACACAGAACACAATCCCTATCCACTTGATCTTCAGTGTTTCCAGTGGGAGCTGTTTGAAGCAGAAAAGCTCATCCTTGTGTGGGAGAGGTACGCCAGGGACGACGAGAATTACACATGCAAATTGATAAGCTTTCCCAACACCTCATTTCAGAACAGGACCATTAATAACCCATCATCTGCTAAAGATACTATTCTCAATTTGGAACAGAGAAACCAGAACTGTAGCTTTCATCTTTTTTAGCAGTGGCTTCACCGACAGACCTGTATTTAAGCTACTCAATCCTTTAATCCACAAAACAAGTAGAGAAGCAGCACTGTAAGACTAGGTCTGTTGAGCAGGTGTTTATGGAACTCCATCGAGTCTTGTACACTACATGAACAACGCCTTGCTTGCTGTTAAATCCACATCTTCCTGTTGAACTGCTTCCTTTCACCAAGGACACGCTCATGTGCACATGAGCCGTAGGAGTCCGAGCCTTCTAAGGAATTACTGCCCCTCAGCTGAGATGTGATAACCGAGCATGTACATATTTCTTTCAAGTCACAGAGGCAAAATAAAGCATGAAGACAGACTAGGAGCATCTAGGCAGGCAGTTACTGCATCTTAGAGAGGGGAAGTACTAACTTCCAAGTGGAGCTGGTAAACTTCAGACAAAGCAACTTTACAATTTTCCACCCATGAACATACGTTGAACACGGCAGCGAAAGATGACCGTCTGAAAGGCCTGCATGTGGCAAGTCTTTATATGTCAAAGAGAGACAGCACAAGCAACAGGAAGGCATTTTTCCACAAGCTCTCCTGTTTAAAGGCCTCATCTCTGAGGTGAAAGGATCAAGTTTACGACGAAAGGCAATACCAGCTGCAAGAAACCATTCAAGGCCCTGGTCTCTCTGCCAGACTGCCCACTCAAGGGCTAAAACATCAAGGTGTTCTGGGATGGAGACAACTGTCCTCTGAAACCTTTAGTCATCAACGGAGGTCACACAAGCCAGACAGAAATCCATTTTAAAGAGTACAGTTCAATCACCTGTGCAGTCTGCTTTAAATGTGTTGGGAGAGTTTTTCACTTGGAGTCATAAAGTCTCATGGAACAGGTTTAGACCTTCCTGTAAAAAGTCCAGCATCTCTTTCTGGAGAAGGCACCAGAGTGCAATTACAGCCAGCTGGCCAGTGGTATCGAGTCCTCTTTGGTTTGTTCCCTGAGCTCTTCCTAATGGGGTGTACTTGCTAGTCGTTAATCTGACGGACTCTAGACATGCAGTGCGGCACTTGGCATTCATCCTTACCTTTCAGACCAATTTAAAGTTACTGGTCCACCCCTGGTATATGTCTCAGAGGGTTCATGCCGACACTGAACACAGGAGAGGAGAGAATTTAAAAAGAAAAACACAACAGTGGCATTATTTGTCACCCCACAATCCAGCCTCCCTTCCCGCCTGTACTGTCCCCCCACCTCACCGGCCTTTGCTGACAAACTGCCTCCGAGGCTCTGGCATGATCACAGAGAGAGATAACCCACACTTGCCTGTTGCCAGGAACCGGTGCATTGCCAGGAGGAGCTGCGGTGATATTTTAACCTTCATCTCGCTGTCTGTCTGCTTGAAGGCAGAGAAGTCCTGCTTCCTGTCCCGATGAGCTACTTTCTTTTTCGTCTTGTTATCAGCTGGGGAAGGGAGGGGGGGAGAAGAAAGGAAGGAAGTGATTTCTGTTAGAACAGGGTCCAGCATGAACAGCGCTGGCCAGAGTCAGCCACGGTGGCCACGCGGAGCACGAGGTGCAGGCAGACCCCTCTGCAAAGCTCAGCTGACCAGCACACAGCCCAAACCACAGACCATCAGGAGCTGTGTGGCCATGGGGCCCTGTCCTGCACAGCCAGGCACCCCAGCCTCTGTCATGTCTCTGTCACCTTGGTCAGGGGAAGGTCTCTGTTTGCAAACACCTGATTGCAGAACATCTCTGCATGTTACACTTCAGGTGAGGAGAAGTCCTGCTCAGTAACTACTAAACATCAAAAGGCGTTGTTTTACAACCATAGCTGTGATAGCTGCTTTTTACATACATATTCCTTAGGAAATTCCCAGCACATACACAGAGGAAACAGACAACAACTTATTTCTTTTGCTGTACCATTGCCTTCAGTGACTCTGCACAGCTGTGGCAAAATCTGCATGCCTTTGGCTGAAGTATTCCTAATGTCTGGTATAAGCAGGTTTCTTTGCCCTGTCCAAACTGGGCAAAGTTGGCAAGGTGTACAGCCTGGAGGTGGGAATCTCTGACCACTGAAGCCAGAATAGCTTCAGAAATTCAGATATGGATATTTGCCTGATAGTGATCCTGGGCTCTTGTCCTTTATTCAGCTAAGAACTTGCCACTTGGTTTGTCTGTGTCAAAACAGGCTCTGTGGTGAGGAATCACCATTTGTGAAAGGCAACATGAAAGAGACACAAACAACCCAGGAATTACCATCCACCCTTGTGAGCTGATGCCCCAAAATGTTTAGGAAACGAGGTCAGTGGACAGCTATGGGTATGTTGGGGTATGGTATACATCAGTTCCAGGGAGAAGAGGTCTCTGCTCAGATGGCAGGGTCCTGCTCCTCTCTGGTGACACCTCGTGTAGGGTGGCAGTGGCCATAAGCAGCATAAGCAGCATAAGCAGAATGCTGTCAGACAGCTCTGAGCTCCACAGAGTGCAGGAAACCCAAGTGTTGAGGCAATTCCTATGAGCCCCTCAGAGATGAGACACAGTTCAGGTTCTAGGGCCTTTGAGGGGGAAGATCCTAAGAATACTGCAGCTACTTGTCTATCAGCCCCTTATTCAACTGGTGTCAAATGACTGGACTCTTGAGGGACCACAGGCAGCTCTGGCACATCCATTCATGGCACAGGGTTTGGGCAGGCACACAAAGAGATGTAGGGGAAGCTGACACTGTGAAACTGCACATATTCCCAGGTGCTTGTTCAGATTTTGAGTTACACATGCAAAGATGATTAAAGTGATGCACTGGAAGCCACTGAGATCTGGAGCCCTTTAGAAGTCCAAATACATGCTACAGACTACATAAGGGTCAGAGTGGCTGACTCTGAGGCTTGGAAACACACAATGCTGGTGGTTTACAGGCTTCTAAATTTTCCCAAGTCATCTAGTCTTTTAGGCATGAGTACATCTAGATCCTCAGCTTCCCAGGAATGTGCCTCCACTACAGGACTATCACAGACTCAACAGCAACACTACACCGACAGTAATTTACCTATTTGAGACATCTTGAGTGTATTCTGTGAGCAGTGCAAATCAGAAAGTTTGAGACACTTCTTCCCATGCACATGGGGAAGAACAATGATGACCCATGCCCTTTTTCTTCTTTGAAAGTAGAAGCCTCTAACCTTAGTAGTACTTTACCCAAGACTTGGGACTACATCAGGGACTGCAGTTTCTCTTCCAAAAGCAGGAATAGAAACCACTAAAGGGAGTGGCTACAGACTAAAAACAATCCTTGCCTTAGGAATATAGTTTGAGACAGAACTTACCTGTACTTGCAGTTAAAGAAAAGATGCATACCAAAGCAATGGAAATTTAATAGGAAAAAGATTGCCTAGAAGCTCTCACTAGGTCCTACCTCTTGTAAGAGATAAGAAGAATAGAAACTGCTTTTTCTGAAAAGCTAAGAGAGTGTTACTTTTAAAGCACTGTATCTGAGCTGTTTTCTCACAAGGAGCTCCATCATTGCTCTCTTCAGGGAGGCAAAAACCACAAGTGTTGGCCCTGGGACAGGGAAACATCTCTGTGTTTTTCCTTTGAAAGAGCTGTTAACACTGCAGGCTTCACACTGCACTACTGGTACCTGAAAACAAGACCAGCATCACACAAGGAGAAGATGCCTTAAATCTTTCTGTCCATAACGGTCATTAAGGTAAGAGACCCAGGCTCTAACTCAGATGATGGGCAATTTCAACTCTTTCTTTTTTTCCTTGGCATCTTATCCAAAAATCTTCCCTCAAGAAAAACGTTACATGGTTATAGCAGAGCCACATGGCCTAAAGCCATCATCTTGGCTTATTTTTGCAAGGGGTGGTCTTAAATTGTTCTTTGCTATCCAAACAACTTCTGAGCTTCTTGTAAGACATAAGAACCAAGGACTGGATTGTGACCAACGTAATCAAATCTGAACCAGGTATTTCCTGTCTGTCCTTTCTCCGGTGAGCGAGATGGAGATGCGGGCACTCAAGTTACCTTGGCATGCTGAAGGATCTCTGCTTACAGAGTGCTGAGATGCTGCTTGGTTCTGCAACATGAACAATGACATGCATAAGGGATACTCTCACTACAGCTTCTGGTGAGATATCAACAAATATTGCAAACATCTTCAGTAGGTTCTGGGAATATTTAGACTTCTTCAAATCATAGGCAACAAGTTTGACCATGAACTCTGGGCTGAGGTAGAGAATTCCAGAGGATGAGTGGTCAAAACAAAATTAGGGTTGTGATATCTCTTGTAATAATCCTAAACTTTGATGCCTGATGCATAACATGATGAATTATTGCATGAATTTCCTTGAAGCAGCCTGCTTGGACTGGAGGCAGCTACAGAACATGCAGTTCAAACCTCAGATCACCCATTCAGCTGGAGGGGCAGGCAGGTTGACGGGCACTGCAAATGCACCCAGGCAACTTCTGGGGAAAGTCCTTCCTCTCCTCCTGGGTTTTTTGTCTTTAGGACAGAGGAGACATCTGCAGAGAGCTCCAGACAAGACAAAAAGATGATGAAACTCACCTTCAAGCAGAAAGAGCTAAGTAAGACAGGCCACCAGTCAAACCTGGACTGGAAGAATGAAAAAGCAGTCTGTGCAGTCTAACACAGAACACACAGCTTTCTCTCTTGGGCATCTGAGAAAGCTGAGAAATGCTCTCCCACCATGGCTAGAGCCATGGCAACACAGGATGGATTCCTGTACTGTGCCAACCATGAAAAAATGCTACAACTTTCCAGTACTAAGGGCCAAACACACTGGCAGCTCTTCATCATGACATGGGCTGAAATGTGTTATGACAGAAACATCATCAGAAACTCTCCACCCCTTCAGCATGCCCAGCACAAAGTTTCACCCTCAGAAGTACTCAGTCTACCCAGATGTTGATGGGTGAGACATATTTAATAATTTTTCTTGCTCCCATCTTCTCCTTGCTCCCAACATCTCTGAAAGTCACAGCAGAATAGAGCCACATGAAGACATACCACACTTATTTGCCACCCTCCAGAAATTCATCTGCAGAGTTCTACAGTGAGAGCAGCTTTGAGCAAAAACTGTAAATATACTATGGCTTCCACCTTAACACAGTTCAAATGTTTTTTCATGGAAACAACAGAGAGGCACGGCTCCAACACCAAGGTCAGCCATTTCATCGAATTTCAAGTTTCCATCAAAGCAAAACAAAACATTTTTAAAACTCCAGAACAAAGTGTAACAATGCTGCCAGAATTTTTCAAAAGCTCTTTTTTAAAGTAAACACCTAGTACAGAGCAAATCCGTTCAAGGGATTCAAGCTGACTTGTTCTGAGCTGAGCACGCCAGACTGCTATAACAATGAACAGAATCAGAGGTGGGGTTACTAACAGTGACACTGCAATATCAACACCAAAAATAACCTGCCTTAACATATCATGATCAATAAAGTACCTAAAGAAGTAAATAAATAAAGTGCCTAAAGAACCCATGTTCTCATACATGTTCTCATCATCGAACCAACTGGAGGTTGGCTGCCCATGCCCAAACTCTTTCACATTTCCTGTGATCCTCACAGCTGCTCTCTCCCTTATTGCCACAGTATCCTTCAGCCTAAACAGTGGAATGATCTCCAGTGCCTCATAAAGAAATTAGAAGTTCTTCATGGTACTTAGCAGGAGTCACCCCCTAAAATTTCCTGCATCCTCCAGGAAGCCTAGGAAGTTTCCTTCCTGTTCCAAATGAGGAATTTTCAATAGTAAACAATTATCTCAAGAAGGAGAGTTTCAAGTGAACTCAATGTTCACCAGCTCTATTTTGGTAATATAGGAAGCCTTCAGGTACTAAAATTAAAATTAAATTCTCATTTCCTTGCCCTCTAACATCCTATTAACTTGCAAAGCTTTTGTTACCCTGAAGAACAACACAGCATGATCTATGTGTTTTCTCTTAACAAACGAGGTGGGGAGGAAAATGGAAAGCATATGCAGGGTCTTCCCTCATAGACACATGTAAATACCTCAAAGGTAGATAAAGATAGGATCTTTTTGGAGTATAAAAGGAAGTTTGAATTCAGCCTGCAAAAGCATTGTGTTGTAACTGATTCAACAATTCATTTGTGAAGGTATGAAAAGAAATCAATACTAACTGGACTTCTGTGACATACATAATAATCAGACTGTTCAGCACAGGGTGAAACACAACTGTAATTTACATGAACATGTGGGTACATAAATATGCTAAAATACTGACTAGGAACAGAAAGCATTTCAGGCAAAAACAAGTAAGTCTGTCCCACAGTATAAAGTGTTCATTGGGCATTTGGCTAGAGGGAGGATAGAAGATGCTTGGGTTGGCCTGAAAAAAGGCTGTAGAAACATTCCAATCCCTTCCGTGAGGGAAGAGAAAGAAAGCAAAGGAGAGCTGAACAGTGTTAAAGATACTTAAAATTATTATTTTTACTATAATAGAATCTGGAGACATCCTTGTGCTGCACGCAAACACACAGTGAAAAATAGCATCTGGCAGCAAGTGATCAAACCGCAGATAAGACAGATGAAGAATGACTGAAAGGAAGTCCTGTATGCACAGGCCAGATTGTGCAGATGGGGGAGAAGCAGACACTTCAGGTAACTGACCAAGCTTTAATCTGGGAAAGAAAAGGGTCCAGATCTCTCAAGTCCCAGGCAATGGTTGACCTGAAGCATCATCTCCCTCAATAGACATTAACACAGTGAAGGAAGGAGCTATTCTGAGTGATAAAAAGAGAAGGCACTTAGGACAGGCTGGTTTTCAGGCCTGAGGAAGACTTTCTATTCTCAAGATTTCTCAATGAGTGACAGATATTCTAAAGAGACTCCATTCCTCTTCCTTGAGGCATGGTATTTGCCTGCCCCTTGCTGAAGTATGGTGGACTACAGGCCCTTGAGGCAGAGGGACAATAGGGGAAAATGTGGGAGATCATGAGCACTGTAACAGAAAGATTTAACAAGCCTCAGTGGTGAACAGCTGGCAGGAGAGAGCAGATTGTTGCAGACAAAAACCTTTCTGGTAAAAGGATCAAATACAGAAACTTGTCCTGCTTCAGAATTAACACAGCCTAAAGGAGTGAGGTTCCCATGCTGCAAAAACAAAAATTACTTTGACCATCTGAGGGATCTGCAGGTCATTTTGCTAAGGTAACTTCCTCAACAATTTGACTACTGACATTTTAAATCAGCAACATAACATCTCTCAAAACACAGCTATAAATACAACTGCTGCTGGATGGAGTCTTTCTTCTCATCTATAAACAAATCACAAATATTTCTACTCACTGTATAGATCTGTTTCATCCAGAATTTCAGACTTGATGATCTCTTCAATCACATCTTCTAAAGTGACAATTCCCAGGACTTCATAAAAGGGATCCCCTTCTCCTTCATTGTTTACTCTTTGCACTATAGCCAGGTGAGACTTGCCTGCAAGGAGACAGATCAGCAATTTAGACATTTTAGAAATTTCTAAATGATCAGAAATTGTAGCAGAAGTAGAGACATACAGGTATAAATAAAAAGACAAAAGGGTTGGTGTCAAGCTTTATGAAAAAAGGAGAAAGTAACAGATGCTTAAAATCATAATGTGATTTCTGTCTAAGACACAGATTCCTGCATCACACAAATCCACCTTATGCCCTAAAAGAGAGCTAAAGAGATCAGTGTTCTTGTTCTAATGTCTTTCCCAGCAAAACTCTCACCCTGGCACTGAATTCATCAGATTATCTTGTTGTTCTGCTTCCTGTCTCATGCACTGGCAGAGGAGGGCCAGGCTGGAGCCCTCCTTTGCAGTGAGATCCCATGGATGTTTTCCTCAAGCCTGGAAAGAACCGCGACAATGACCAAACCAGAGAAGCACAGGACAGGATGGAGCTAGAGAGAAGTCAGCCTCATCCATCAGCTCCTCTTTTTCCCCTCTCTTCCTCAAAAATAATTTATTTATATATTCTCCGTATCGGGTGATGACATCTTATTTAGGAATTAATTAAAATATTCAAAGCAACTGTCTGATCTAAAAAGAGAAATGCAAAGAAGAGATTTAGCAGTAGTTCTAAAGATTCCTGAGCTGTACATCATTCACAGTGAATTCCTAAAGTCTTTTCTGCCACAGGAATAATGATGGTAAGAATATCATCATCATAACCCTTCAAACTGTCCTCGATACCTTTGGTTTCCAGTTTCTCCAGCTGCCATTGAAAACCAGCCGTTTGTAAAGCTGTATAAATAACAGCATTCATTCAAAGGGTCCACCAAATGTAAGTGGCATTTTGCAGTACAAATACACAGACATCAATATGTTTTCTGAACTATCAGGAGGCAAGAAACAGTGTCTCACACTCTTCTTTGCTGGTCTCAAAAATTATACTTATCCCCAACTGTGGAAGGCAACCAAAATAGTTCAACTTTGCTTAGACCCCTTTATAGGCAATAATGTCTGCTTGTTTCAAGATTCAGATTATTAGACTAACAAGCATTCAAACTATTCCAACCCAGACTTACTCATGCTTAAAGAATGAAAATATCCTGAACAAATTAGACAAGGGAGGAAAATTTATCAACTACTGATATAAACATTGCATCAGGTCAAGTCAATTCACTTTGGTAAGTTTTTCACATCTGCTTTCCCAGGGACCCAACATAAGCAGTTAAAAACAAATTCTTGGTGAATGCTGTCTGTCGAAAGTTAAATTCTTTTGCTATTCCCAGCTTGTGATCATTTAAAAGGAATTTTCCAAAGCAGGGTCTAATATTAGACTCAAAATGAAGTTTCCATTCCACTTAGGCGATATTCTCACCAAAGTAACTACTGCATAATCTGATTGTCTTGGAGCTACTCGTTTAGATGCAGATGGACATACTTTAAATACCAACTACACAGCACTGCTGAGTCTTATCTTGAGGAGACCTTATTCTACAGCGAATTAATAGAAAGATGATTTGTGATTTTTAAAGTATCAACATTCATATTGTACTGAAAGTCTTTCACTGTGCCAGGTTTTATGGGTTTTATTTCTCTGCATTCCTTGCAAGACTTCCAGGTCTTTCTAATGTTCAATGAACAGCATTAAAGCAACTTCATAAAAGCATGAAAGATTTAAGCACTATTATTACTCCAATTCCCCTGTAATATATTACTCCAATGATATCCTTTCAATATAACAATGCTAAATAAGAACTGCAGCACAAAAAAAAAAATATTACACAGACAAAACAAATACACTAATTTATTTCCCAGTGCCTACTCACATATCAGAATATTTCCTTTCAAGTCAAAAGACATGGCTCTTCAAGAACCATTTCTATCACAGATCACAGCAGCTCATTAGCACATGCTTATTCAGGTGCTAATTCCTCAGGATATCTGTTCTCACTTATTAGTAAGTGGTAAGATCTGTTCAAGTGGGTAAAATTAAAAAACCAAAACAAACCAGCCAAACAAAACCGCCAAAAGACAATGCTATCAACTCGTGTTCCAGCTTTGATTGAAATCATCAAATTCCAGCCTTTTCCTCCACTTCTGCACTGCCGATGATAATGCTGAACTAGCATTTGAAATATTGCAAAGAACAGTCTTTCTAACAATGGAGTCCTGAAGACATCTACAAGCAATATCAGAGACTTACAAAATGGGACTGGGGAAGGACGTGAGTGGCTGGAATACAATGGGAAGTTGTGCACAAGTTCCAGCCACAAAACAAGTTGCATACCCTTCCCACCAGAGAGGTACTCATCAAAAATTCAGCATCACTAAAATGTGTTTTGTTCTCCCCATCTGAGCAGGACTCTGATCCAAGCAACAGCACCTAATGTGAGGTGAGTGACCAAAATCTGTACCAGCTGCTGCTCTCTTAGCAAAGTGAGCTGATGGGACAGGAGCTAGGGAGAGGTACCAAGAGTTTTGCACTTTCTACAATGAAAAAGAAGGCTAGAAACACGTTTTTTTCTGGCCCTGCCATAATCTCCAATTTTAAGGGTTTTTTTACCTAATCACCTAAAATATCAAGACTATTGAAACTTGTCATCATCACTGGATTTTGGTGGGTAGCATCAATATTCAATTCTACCCTCATTATTAAATAAACTTCATGTTACAGAGAATTTATCTGACGAAAGAGATAAATTATCCACACACATGGTGACACTAACCTTTCTTGCCTCCTGATTATCAAGTTTTCCTGTTCCAGACTTTCATCAACCCGATACTTTGCTGGGGTCAGATGAATTTAAGCCAATCCAATAAGCTGCCCCAAAAAGGCTGCCTTTTGCTCCTTTTGAAGTTTTCTCCTTCCTTTCTACTGGCTTCAATGCTCATGAAATTATTTGATGAGACAGACCAGATCTGAAAATTACATTTCTTGTGTCTTTGCAAGATAATTTTGACCCAGATCCAATAATTTGCAAGAAATCCCCAGACAGTGGAATGCACATCAGAGGTGGTGACGGAGATGTGATGAAGATGCATTCCCAGACTGGCTGCTCTCTCACCACAGAGGACTGCAAAACACCCTGCGCGTATGGAAGTAATCAAGAAATACAAGGCTAAAGGAAAAGCTAGGAGTGCAAAGACCTCTTTATACATAGTAAAAGAACACAACACAGCATGTGCCCAACTGTAAAGTGGCCTGTAAGTAAAATAATGACTCCTCTGAGTGTTTGAAACAGAAATTGGCTACAGCTTTATTCAAAGGCTTTATCAGGCCCCTGGCAATTCTCATGCTATTTTATTCAACTGAAAAAGAACAGCTTCAGCTTGTATTTTCCACTGCTAAAGACAGAGTATATATCCAGAAAGGAGCTGAATAAAGTAAATATCCAGCAGGTAAGAAACTCTGGACTGCATATAATACTCCTAGGGCTTTGAGAGTAGAACACAAATTAAATAGAGAGAACAGGTGTATGGGAAGTTCTGTACTTCACTGATTTTCTGGCCACAGTCTCTAACCACACTTCATAGATGACATTAATGTTTCTTTAATCCCTCGTTTTAAGTGTTGATACAAAGAGATTTAGTGAGTGGGCAGCTCTGCTAAACTGCCAGGTCAGACAATAAAGGCAGAAATGTGATGTGTGACCCCCAGCTCCTCTGTGGGCACAGGCAGGCAGCGTTTGCTTTCTGCCTCAGCTTCCCCCCACAGGGCCAGTCAGTGACACCACCAAGGGGCTGGGGGGAGCTGGTCCCTGTGCCCAGCCCGAGGCAGCAGCTGTGCAAATGTAAATCCCTCAGTTACATTCACAGGCAACTAAAGCACCAAGCAGTTTTGGTAAATGTAAATCCAATCTCATCCCATTGTTTAACTCCCTGAAGCTCAGCTTAGATTTTACTCTGTAGAACTTCTGATTAATTTATTAAGCAATTAAGAAATATGAAGATGCTTAGCTAAATCCACATGAGTAAGTGAACCTCGAATGAGCCCCTGGGAGCCCATGTGATTTACTGACCACACAGAACAGAACTGGAAGAAAGAAATGCCTGAAATATTAATTCTCTTACTGTACCATGACAATTTCTTGGAAAATGTATTGCGTGGGAAAATTCTCCTTTTGATCCTGAGGCATTTATATGTCTAGAGCAAGGACCTCAAGAATACTGTTATGCAGTCCAAAGCAGAGATGAAAACATCTCTTCAAGGTCTGCACTGGTCAGTCACAGGATCTTGACTCCATGAAGAGTTTTGCCATTTGGATGGAGCTGTACCCACCCCACTCTGTCACTTCCCCACAGGCACACAGGCAGAAGAAATGGGATGACAGACACATTATGGAGTTCAATAAATGCAAATGCAAAGTCATAAACCTAGTACAAAACAACCCCATGTGCTGGCACTGGGGGCTGACAGAGTGGGTGAACACTCCACAGGAGTCAGCAGCGTGTCCCTGCAGCAATGAAAAGGAACTGTGTGCTGACATCAGCACACGTGCAGCTGGCAGGCCAAGGGAACGATTGCTCCTCTCTATTTGACACCTGTGAAACCACACCTGCTGAGCTGGCACTCAGTTTGGGGTTCTCCAGTACAAGAAAGACATCAGGGAACTGAAACAGTTTTGGTGGATGGATCCTAAGATGGGCTGGAGCCCACGATGCACAAGGAAAAGCAGAGGGCACTGCATTGGTTGAGCCTTGCAAAGGCTGAAAGAAAGGACTTACAAGTCTTCCTGTACCTCATAGTAGGCTGCAGGAATATAAAACTAGAGTCCTTTGAGCTAGATACTGATGGGACAAGAGACAATAAACACAAATTTCAAACATGGAGACTCTCTTTAAATAATGAAAACCTGTTCCTCATGATTGGAGGTATTCAAAACACAGTGACCTGAGCCAACTTCAAAGGTGGCCTGCTCCAAAGAGGGGTTTGGACCAGATGACCTCCAGAAGTCCCTTCCTAAATCATCCAGTGATTTTAAGAGACTTTAAAGGGAGGTCTGACTGAAATCCCAGGCCAAACTTCATTGCAGAATTTTCATTCCGGAATTTCTAAAAAAACTACAAAACTTTCCATACATAAGGATATACAAAGACAGCAAGTTTTACTGATCTGGAATGCCACAATCTGCCCATGTATGTGACTGAATGTAATAACAAAAAGATACTACTAGCCAGACTATGCTGCAGAAAATTACAATCCTGCTGCCATAGCTTTAGAGCAAATACAGGTTCCCAGGAATGAGTGATCCAACAGCAATGGTCTAACTTAAGGGCTCTGAGCAGTGATGTGTATAAGCTTACACTATGAGAAAGCAACTTGAAAGGCCTCTATATCTGTCAAAGGAGGTTTATGAACTCAGTAACTAGGAAGATTTGTAGGTGTTATGTCCCCCCTGCAAGCAGCAGACCTCGCTAAAGGCCCCTGGTTTCCTTTAAAAAAAATATTAAAAAGAAAAAATCAGTGTTAAATCAAAGCTGGGGTAGACATTTATAAAACAGAAGATTCTTATTAAGTCAGTTTGTGGTAAAACAAGAATCAGGCTAGTCCATTTTTGTTAAAACCAGTAATCCGAGTCTGTTTGCTTTGGTTAGTGCCCTGGAACATTAAGCCATAGCCTGTTTAATATGCCTTCAGTGACATGGAGAAAAATCCCATGTGCGTTTAGCTGCCCTTGAATCTGCTAACTAACAATCTGTGCTTCTGAAAAATCTCCCTGTTTAATCTGATGGGATTGTTTTTGTTTTGACTGATTTGTACGAAAGTAAACACTGGTCTGTCAGTGAAATTCACAGGTTCAACAACACATTAATCAAAACAATCAATTTTAAAATATATTGTATAATTTCTCCATTAAAAATAACTCCCTCTGGAGTAGCCCTGGCTTGCAAGCTATTATACCAAAGTAAAAAGTGTTTTCCTAAATTTCTTTTCTGTACCACAGTTCAAGGACATTAAATCTCTCTTCTATTAGCAGAAATTTGCATTCATGCTGTTTGCTTTTTCACTTTGATTATTTTCAATGGGGCAATCAGACTGCTTCTTTCTCCAAACACACACACACAAACTGGTGCACAATGTCTTTGGGTTCATAACACAACACCATTCACAGAATCAAGAGAAACCCAAAACCTCTGCAAAACCATAATCTAGGTTTAGACTAGGCTTTTTAAATCCTGCTCTTTTCAGCAGTAAAACATACAATTTTTTAATATATACTTGGGAAGGGAACCTGATAACTAACATTCATTTAATACAGTCACATGAAAATCATCCAGACCCTCAAAGGAAATGAGTGAAAGTATCAGCACAAACCTTTGGGAATACAGTGATTCTCCTTTAAATCAGAGAGCTCAGTCTCCTGCAAACATTAACTAGAAACCACAGCAGCCTTCATTGGAAAATAAAAAAGTAGCACTTTAAATAGACTCTTTGTGTTGAAGTCCATTTAGTGGGAGGACACCAAAAAAAGCAAAAATCAGGGAGAGTTTCAGAATGACTTCCTGACAGTGAATTGTATTTGTAAGGAATACTTTCCCAAGGGAAACGACAGAAGCTCAGTTACTTGCAAGTTTGAAAACTTGACTGGACAAAGCTCCTAGAAAGGACTCAATAATTCTCCAGTGCCCTGTGGCAGATGGAAGAGAAGTGATGAGCTAACATTTTCCATCCACACCAGCCTCTCTGTCGGTGTAGGCGCTCCAACTCAACTGCTGCTGCCTTCCCTTCAATCCCTTCTGGCAGGACCTTGGTGAGACACACATTGACAAACTCATTGTTTTGCTGCTTCCAAACATGAGAGCACAGCTTTAGAAAGCTGCAGCTTTACCTGCAACTGAACCAAACCTGGCAACCAACTCGGATCAGAAGCTGGGAAGTCTCCATAGGTACATAAGCAAAAAAATTACCTGGGAAGCAGAAATAATTTGAGTGCAAGGAAAAAAGTTAATTTCAACTCAGAGCTCTGTATCAAATCAGAAATCTTAGGGAAGAACCAGATGTGAGAATATTTAGGGAAAACTATTACAAGATGTAGGCAGGCATCACGAATGAAATTGAAAAGTGGAGAGAAAAAGTTTCAGAAACTCCTTGAACATTATTAATGACTCCCTTGCCATGGACAGCATGGCAATGCTTCCCAGTCAGGCAGTGCCTTCACAGTAGGGAATTTGTGCTGAATATGGCTGAGGTTAACAATAACCAGGGTCCACCAGGGCGTAAAACGTACATGACCAGCTGGGCTGCTCTCAGTGTTGGCCAGAACTCTGAGCTCAGCCTAGTAAATGAACAAACTGATCATGCTTCCCGAACTGGAAGCATTTTTCTGTCTTAGAGAAGTATCCACTGGATCTGAAGTAGAAGAGGAAGAGAAGGAAAACCTAACTCTTGACAAAGAAACCTTGCCCAAAAAACAAAGTATTTTTGGACACCTGTCTGAGGCTCTAACTTGAGTACAAGGTTGTGACAGCAGGACACTGGTGGCTTGAGATGAGAAACAAGGTGGAAGTTTAAAAACAAAATTAAAGAACCATTTCAGAAGTGCAGCAAACTAAAGCTGAGAGAAGAGATAGCAACAAGTAGAGAAAATACTGAATCTGGAGGGAGGCCTAGAACTATTTGGACTGACACAGAACAAAAATGTTCAGATAAAATTTAAGGCAAGCAAACAGAATATTGAAGTCATTCTTGGTCATGGTTCAAGCCTTCCACACTGGATTCAAAAGATACTGAAGTGTGACTTACACTGATGTGATTTCCCCTGTGCCCCCTCTTCCCAAGGCAAGTAATGACCTTTTGGAAAGAAGTGTAAGAAATGCATCTCCTTACTGACTCGCACCTCCACAGCATGATCAACACGGAATTTTTTTTAGTGTTCAAGCACCCTAAAAAGGAGCCATACTAATTTTATTACTTCCCTATTTGTCCAAGATTGTCCCGCTGATTTCAAGAGCAGGCACAGCCGGCAGAAGTGCCGCCAGCAGAGGGAGCGCAAAACCCTGGGTTTGCTGAGCTCCGCGCTCCAGGCGCTCCCCAGACCCCAGCCCAGCAGATGGAGAGAACAGGGGCTGGATTCTGGCACCGGTGGGGCCTGGCTGCTGGCTGGATGCTGAAACCTTTGAGAGATGTGTCCTTCAGCCTGGGATCCACAGCAGTGACCCTTGTCTGCCATGGCCTGTTCAGTATCTCCTCCTGCAGCTTTGCACTGCTGCTATGACTTGTCCCACCCCAAGTTCCTCCACCATCCCTGCCCTAGGGGGGACAATTTCTTGAGCTCTTTGTAAAGGCTCAGGAGAGAAACTGCCACCTCCGTAGTCTCCTCCAGTCCAACAGGCTGCTACCACAAACCAAGAGTTAATCCACTAAATGAAAAAACAAGAACATCAAGAGATTTATGTTTATGAGCAACAAAAACAGAAGTCAATCCAAAACAACAATGAACTCGGATGACTTTGATGTTCAGGTAACCAAAACACAACACGGACAGAAACAACAGCCTTGTTCTGTATCACTGCAGCCAAAAATCGTACTGATCTAATCCATCTTCTAATCCTGCCTCCCTCAATTCCTAGAACAGACTGGGTTTAATTCAGTGAGCTTCTAGATTTTGGCATCTACACCATGGGATTTTAAATCCGACAAAGGTAAAGTACTAGAAGGCACAACAGAAACATGTTTGGACATTAGGAGAAGGTTAGCTGAGGCCAGCATGCTTACATAAGGACCTAAACCGTGCTGAGAGCAAAGAGCATGAGCTGTAAAGGAAGAGCAGCATCTTGGGACTGTGGGTCATGAATTGGAAGCTGGATATTACTCTCTTTTTTTTTTTTTCTTTAATTATCATTATCAGCTCCTATAGTTTACTTTCAGTTCACTTCTTAGGATATAAATTTAAAAGGGTTCTTGTGTTACCATCATTTTAGTTCATTAATATTCTATTTTAATGACTCGTTTTACTCCAGGCCATTTATAACATACGCAGTTTGCAATTCCAGCAGCCCCAAATCCAGCCTGGTCGATGGCACCATCAGATTTTTCAAGCTCAATGCAAGGCTTTCAAATTTATACTGTGGCAGAAGCCAGGGGAAGATTAACAAAAAGCTACCGTGTTAACTTTCTAAATTGGTGACGCCACCTTCATCCAGCAGGGTCTGTACAAGCCCAAGAGCACCTCGGTGTGTGTGGGCACTGCCACAGCGCCCGAAGCCGTGGGACAAACAAACCCCTAAAACACACCCAGTGCCACTGACCTTGACTTTGCACGAGCGCAGGATCGGGGCCACGTGAGCTCTGACACTGCACATTGGCTGCTCTGGAACACAACACGGGCACAGGGATTCACACACACACTGCCATCACAGAGCAACTCCCGAGCCAGGCAGCAGAACACCAAGGACACTGCAGCAATCTGCAGGCACAAGAAACACAGCCACCTTCCTCCCACTGGCCTCTGCTTTGGGCCAGGTTCCATGGAGGGTAGTGCTGCAGGAAGAGCTGCCACGAAACTGTGCTTCACACTGCCAGCAAATTCAAGGGGAAGGGGGAATACCCTCTGGCTGGACAGTGACTCTTTTAAAAACTAAAGGTATGGCACGCCTAAATGTAGAAAAGTGCCAAGACACACCCAAAGTTACAGAACCGAGAACTTCACAGGAGCAACCAATTCACTTTCATAGGTGACATTTTCACTTTGCTTTGGTACAATTTTAGCTAAGGACACAGATCACAGCTGGATCCAGATCCATTCCTCTTCATTGAGAACACCTACACAGCACCTGTTATGGATATGGTGGGGGGGGGAGTAATTTAAACCACCCAAAGAGATACTGAAATTGTCTGACACCAAAGCAGAAGGACAGAAGAGCACCTGGGATTTCAGAACTTGGCACCACAGGTATCTAAATGCCTGCAAACTGCAGGTTTTTTGCAAAATAATAATACAGTAATATATAGAGAAGGAAGAAACCCCTAATTTTGCATTTTGCTAAGGATTTAAGTAGATTTTGTGTTTCTTTTAAAGCCTTTCACAAAAAGAAGCTGAAAGAATTGGTTCAAATGCTGACTCATCATCCCCAGGAAAAGGAAAGACTACAGAAAACTGCCTTGTTTGAAAGAATGACAATTCTGATGGCACATTTTAATGCATTCTTACTCGTTTCCAAGAACAAACATAAATTGCCTGGCTTTGTTCCTAGGAGTTATCAATAACTCATAAATGTAAGATTTTCAAGTGAATTAGTAATACAACTTCATCTTTTTAACTACACAAGGAAAGATTAATTTTCTGAAAAAAGGCATTACTGGGTCATATTTTAGAAATGGGAACTTCAAAGATCAATCTCCATGGCAATTATGCTATTAATATTTTTAATTACTGACTTGATACAAAAACTTCTTAAAGTTTCCATTTGTGAACAAGCATCTAATTAGTGTTTTTTGGGCCACCCTGCATAGCCCTCTGTTAGGCTGGGTTTGCCCAGAGCTCTTGAAGGAGGAAGGAAACCTCTCGGGCAAGACAGCAAAGCCCTGCTCCATCAGCAACAGCCACTGGAGAGAGCTGGAGATAAGGTGAAGTGAGAGCCTTGCCCCTGAGCAAGAAGACACCAGAGATAAATGAAGAGGAGAAAAAGAAGTCTTAAGAGATTAAATCTGTGAACTTGCCACTTGTTATTTTTGCTGTGATGAAGAGTTCCTTTGCTCCGGAAGACTAAACCAGGATTGCTAAGCAGTTTTCCAGCTGCAGGGTATTGATGAAGGGAATGACATGACTCACACCTACTTTACAATAGCATTCAAATTCTCCTTGTCAAACCTTTACATGAAGTGAAGAGCTGTAATATTTTAGTGACATAACAGGAATTCTGTAATAGTACTTCTTTCATGATGCTTAGCTCAAGGAAGATGTAGTAGAGACAGCTCTGTTTTCTTTATTATTCTGCAAAAGTCTTTATCATTATTTTAGCCCCATCCAAAACTCATCTGAATGTATTTGCTCCTAAATAACCTAAATATCAGCTTTAATATCCCTGAATTCTGAGACTGTTTATTTTGACAATTCTACTCCAGAACAAACTTTATGGCATAACATCTCATAGGGAATGGGGTTATTGATCTAAGCAGAACACTTTTCCATTTAATCTCTTCTAGCCAGGGACAGATCTCCACTGTCTTTTTAAGACTGTTCACCTTTGTTTGTAAATGTGTGTTAGAGCATCTCTTTGATTTTGCCTAAGCCTAATTCTTAGATAGGCCTGTTTAAGCTCTTATACTAACACCATGTAATAGCATTGCATCCAGGTTTCTCAGCACAGCAAGGGCTCACAAGTGTCTGTGTGAATCACCTGGTACACACAGCTTTGATCCATTCATGTGATGTACTCAACTCCTGAAGCACTCATCAGAGTTACAGTGAAGCATCACTCCACTGGCTTGAGAGACAACCTCAATTACCATGGCAGAACCCACTGGCACAGGGCAGTTTAGCATCCCTTGGGAGGGCAGAGGGTGAATTACAACTCATGCAATCCATACAGCTTTGCCCATAAAACTGTACCCACACTAAGAATGCAATCCCAGCATCCCTAAGACTCTGACCATGGAAATGGCCTCAGAGAAGCAGTGTCCTACTGCCGTGACTTCTGCCTTGCATTTGTTTATTTTTAGCTAGGATTAGGCTGAATTCTTCTACATCCCAATAAACACTAAAGTAAAACAGCTCAAACTTCTGCTAGAAGAGACACGGACAACTGGGTCACGCAACACACAATACACATATTCACTGCTCTCTTCTGTGACTGCTTGCAAATCCAAACATTCTGGGTACGCCACAGCAGCACAAAACCCAACCAGAGAGCCAGTCCACTAGGCTCTGAGGACTTGCAATTAAATCTATTGCATAAACAACAGTATTTGTCTAGTGTATGAATGATAGCAGAATGGATGTCTGTCAGTGTGTGTGGTTCACAGGAGAATATCCATGGACTGGGACATAAGAGTTTAGAAAACTAAAATTCCCAGCCAGACCCTTTCTTGGGGTCTGCAACTCTTGAGCTTCTTCCTGCATCTTCTGTTGGTTCAAGACAGATCCCTCCACAAATGCAGCTAGAGCCAGGTGATGCTGCCTGCACAGAACAGATCAGGGCTAGGCTCTCATCTCTACCTCAGAGAGAGCAATAGGAAAAATCTCATCTTGTACCCACAAACCACATTTTCATGAAACTTACAGAAATATGGTGTTTCTGACTTTTGTAAATCAATTACTTTTAAAGCTATAGAGGACTAAGGCAGGTAAGGAAAAAAAAAACCCAACAAACTTATTAAAAATACACAAAATCCCAACCAAACCAAATAAAAACAAGCAGACAAAAAAACCTCCACTAATCCTCCCAAGAAGCCTCATTCACAGCAGTAGCAGTGCAGACCCTATGCCAGCCTCCAAATGACAGAAATCAACAAACTTCAAAATACTGCTAGAATTTCCACTTGCAGGAAGAAGTTGTCATTCTTTCACAATAGTAGAGAATAAACCCAAACAAATTTACTAGAAAGCCATGAATACAAATGATTATATAAACCCCAACTTCATACCATGCACAATTTAGTTGAAACATCACGTATTTCTGAGTGGAGCTCAAATACACCTTTAGTCTAAAAATGGACTATGTATGATCTAGTGCTCTGCATCTCAACATACAGTAGGTTCATTTGGGAAGGTCTCCATCCTTCCAGGAGCCAGGAGCCTGGCAACAGTCACTGCATCCCTGTCCTTACAAGGGTTAGACAAACAGACCAGTGAGCCCTGGCAAAAGGAAATGCATTTGGAGTTCACAGAAGGGCTATCACTTGGCTATTTCTGTAGTGCCTGCATCTAAAAAAAGATCCAGTTCACACAAGTAGCTATTTTACCTTACTGTCCCACAAGATCTAAATGCATTTTTTCCGATTACACTTTCCCACCATAAAATACACAACAAAATGTGACACATATTTTTAAATATTCCTATGAAAAGATTTTGCTTATATATAGAAACATGAGTATATATGGAAACATACAAAACTCTATGTTTATATATAGATGTCTCCTCACTGTATAACTAATATTAGTTCATGGAACTGAAGTCACACACAACAACAGCAACAACAAAAAGAATTAAAGTTCCAGGGAGCTTTGCCATAAAGTACACAAAGCAGAAAAAAAACTCTTGGATTTATGATAATCTCTCCATGAAATGCTGAATGGTAAATTCCCTTGAGAACTTCTCTGACAAGAAATAACAACAAAATAAACAAACGAGGAGACAAGTCCAAGAGGCTCTCACTGAAGAGACATCTAGCTCAGTCTTTTCCCTCTTTTTTTTTTTTCTTCCCCCTCCTGCATTCCAATAAAATCTGTCATGAGCCACAAGAGAGGCACAAACAGGTCTTCCTGGGGTCCTTTTCTAAAGTTCTTCTCCTGGGGAACAGAAGACCATCAGCTTCCCTAAAATAAAGCATTTCAAATGACTGCCACAAGTGTTGCCCTTCTGAGAGTGCTCCACACTGTAATGCCCCATCTGTATGAAAAAGATCTCCTTTGGTAGTTACATGAAGGTGACAAAAGTTCTTCAAGACTTACTTACACGAGCATGAAAGGTTTGCCTTTTACTCTATTCCTCTATGGTTTGGTGTCCCAAACACCACATTTCTTGCATTTAACCAGATGAATGTAAAATTGACTAACCCATTTAGGTGTTTAAGCTGACAGAGACAAAACAAGCAAAAAATATGAGAGATATTTTTTGAAGAGATAAAAATCTAAATACTTTTTCCATGCCCCCAGGGGAATTAGTAAAATGGATTAAAAATACTCCAACTCTCAAACCCATCTCATCACATCTGCTCAAGCACTATCCTGTCCACTTCAGTACTTGAAACTGTCAGAGAAGCCTGTTTTAACATGGCCCAAACCCCAATGTCTTCCTTGACAAGAACAAAATCCTGGCTTTTGTGAGAAGGACAGTTTTCAGCAATAAAGGCCACACACTTTTGTAGTAGTTCCACAACAATTATCATGAATAAAAAGAATATTTGCATGACCTGAACAATCAGCAGATCAGGGTTTTTTCCTAAATTAAACTAATGTAAAGCACTGTTCGTGGAGCTTAGGGGAGGGACTCAGGCAATAGCTGCGTGTAACAGGAGTGGCAGATGGCTTTACAGAAATTACAAAATTTCTTTCAATCTTTAAAGGCTGGTGACATCTCACCTGCTTATTTCCATGACAACTGGAATCCTTTCTTACAAAAAGCTGTTGATGCTAAGTTGTCTCCTCTCTTCCCCTGTAACTGCTGTTGCATCAAATAATTGTAAAAGCCAATGGGACGAGGATGAATAAACTCAATTGTGCAACTGAAACAGTAACATGTCAGGGTTTTCTCACCAAAATTTTACAGATCTCTGTCCCACTTCACAGTGTTATCACCTTCTTGATGGCTGGAAATTATTAATTACATCATAAGTTCAGCTATTCAGGGTACAAGGCAAGGGTACCACTCGCCAACCTAGAGCAAGACTAGATCAGTGTGGTGACCACAGAACAAGAATAGTTCTAGATCCAGGGACCAGGAACTGCACATCTACCCAGCTTCACAGGAACACCAAGTTCTTTTAAGACCACAAGTGGTCAGGAGCTCAGATCTATTATTCATTGAGATGATGACATGTCTGGCAGAACAACAGCTCTTGGCAGGACAGTAAAATACTTATGCAGAGTAACAACTCAAAGAAAATGACTTGCCAAATTGACTGCAACAATGGTCTTCAACCTTTTTCAACTTATGGACTGCTAAAAATGCTCAGTGGGAATGCAGAACCCTGTAATACTGAGCTCTCTACTGACAAAAGGCTTATTGTTTTTAAGATATCTTTTATTGAGACATCTGAAATAGTCCTTGGACACAAGTTAAAAAAAAAAAAAATTCACCATACTGCATAATTTTCTGGAAAATATTAAGCAATCTTCCTTACAGTATACAATAACCAAGACATAAAAGCCTGAAATCAAATTGCCACAGGTCCCTGCACAATAAAGATATTCTTCCTAGTGACTTTAGCTTGAGGTTTCATGACAAACATGGAGACCAATCATCACACAGAGTGGTCAAATGGCAGAACTCAACAGCCAAAGAGCTGCAGGCCAGAGAGAGCACAGAGTGCTGGTCACCAGAGAGCCCTGGGCAGAAAGGGAGAGCAAACACAACCCTGAGAGGGACACTGAGTGCTGGATCCCACACGGGTGTATTTCCAAGGAAAGCTGAAGCTGAAATTAGGGACTGGAGACAGTGGTTTTGTTAAAGGCAGCATTTAGAGAATTATCAACAGAAACAAAATATCACAGAGGGAGAAGAGAAGGAAAGGGAGGAACTCTGAGAACTGCAAATTAGATGCATGCTATTTCCACCGTGGGAGCATTTGAATCAGTGCTCAAACCACCACCTCTGTCCCAGCTCATTAGAGTTCCTAGTAATTTGCCTGCTCCTGTACAGTAATCCACATGGGAGCCATGGCAATGCAAGAAGGAGAGAGGCCAGCACTCCCCAGCCTCACTGGGGGCAAGGGTGCAGTTGGTGGAAGGAGCAGGAAGATGATGGCAGGGAGAGCATGATTGTTTCAAGCACTAATGTTTCATCACATGCACCATTCCAGCAGATATAAATATCAGCAAGTTGGCCTGGTGGCGTGGCCATTGTGAAATGGCAGCTTCCTGCCAGAATCCAAGAGATGAGATCTGAGGGAAGGCTTTGCAGCTAATGCTGGCAAAGCTTTATGAGCAAAAGGAGCAGTGTGCAAGAGCTTTTGGCAGAGAGCACAGCTGAGGTTGATGCTGCTCTAGATGTGCAGGGGAAAGACATTTAAAATGGTACAAGAACAAATGGGAAGCTCTTGGCCACCCTGCATTCACCTGCAATGACAAGCCCTTGGTTCCCACCTTCTGTCATGTGCCTCAAATTCCTCACTGCATTCAAGGCAACATCACACTCTACCCTTATGCCTCCCAGTTTAACACCGTGCAAGGAAACATGCTTTCAAAAGCTCGGACTGAAAACAGTTCCTTCTTCCCTTGCAATGGTTCTGAGGCAATCCCTGATGGCAGAGCAGAGAGCATGAGGTCCAAATTTTAATCTAGAACAACCATTGATCTGCAAGCAAATACTACAGCAATGTCCCCATCGAATATAGGAAAATATATGTTTTTCCAAACATCAGGGCTAGTAAAACTTCATTAGCAGAGGAAGTCTGAGAGAAGATTGTGGTGCTCCTGGAACTAGTTTCAAAAATGGCAAGGGGAAACACAGCAAGAAAGCAGCTTGAGAGATATTTCACTGATCTGACAGGAGAAAAAGACATTTTGGAGAGGCCTGCTGTTCTCAAAAGAGACAGGGAATATCTTCAATATTTAAGGGATTATGAATGGTGACTGGAATGAAAATGTGCAAAACTAAGTAGAAAGAAGAGCATAAATATGAGTGATCAGAAGTGCCAACAGTGGTATGTGAGTTACTCTGAAGGATGAGCATAGAAAGCACCAAGATGAAAGTTAAGAACACGCTAGGATAAGAAGGTACCACTGCTGCAGCAGTTAGTTGCTGAAGCAAATAAGATACATCAAAACAAGAGTAGGGTTTGTACACTGAAATCCCCCTGGTCATATGAGTGAGTTACCCATGGGGTTACGCCAAGCTATTCACAAGAAAGTCTCCTGGACCATGTGAACAACCAAAGCAGCCCTTTTTCCATCCGTTTCTCCCAGAGTATTTGAAGATTTGAATTTTCCCATCTCATTTTTGGTTCATCTCTCTCTTCCTATAAATAGAGAAGCAGCAGTGCATCCATCTCTTCTTCATCTTTTTTGGTGGTCTAGCATTGCACAGATGCTGGAATGTTTTTCTAGTAAATGATAAGTGATGGGAAACAAGTCAAAGACAAAGGATGAGAGACCTTGAGCTCAGACAAGTAGGAGAGATGGGAGCTTTCTCCTCTTTCCCAAGAGGCAGGTATCTTTTCTCGGGACCAAAAGGTTTTGTTTTGGAAACAAACCTATCTATTTCTGTCACTTCCTTTAGACATTTAGTCTTCATGGGGCTGATAGTAAGACTGACTACGGCGTCTGAGAATGACAATCTGGTCCCCAAAAGAAAGCATTTCTAATCCAATATGAAACCCAAAGGAAACACACCCCTGCTGCTAGGCACATGTCTCAGTGGACTAACGCTGTGATCTGTGCTGTGCTCCCAGAGCCTTTACTTTAATCCCAAGTCCAATAATCGAGTTAGCACTTTGCAAGGAGAGCTAAAGCCCCAGGGGTTTCAGCCGAGCCACTGGCCAGTGGAGAGGCTGAGCTGGACATCAGCAGGTGGTCAGCTGCCAAGGGAAAACAAGCGTGGTGTGGGCAGTCAGACAGCTGAGCAAGGAGCTACAGGAACGCCTGTAGCTCTACCCTGACCCATAGGAGGTCAAACACACCACTGGATGTTCCCAAGAAAAACAAAAACATGAACAGAAGAGGAAGGGCAAGCCACAGTGAAGGAAGAGAATGCCAAGACCAGGCAGTTTGGGCTTCAAAGTTGCTTCCTAAGTCAATGAGCTCACTTGGAGAGGCTTTAGCCCCACACGAAGGCACCACAGGTATCTCAAGCTGCAGCCCCACTGTGCCACAAGGGCGACAAACAGGATGAGCTGTCCACGCCAACACAGCAACATCTCTGTGGAAGGGGAAGGAGCTGGGCAGAGCGGCAGTGGGGAAAGCTAATGAGTTCCACAAGATCACAGCCTTCCATTCCTGCTTAAAAATAGCAGCTGTGGTCAGGTTGAGACACTTGTGTCAGTTGAGACAGAGTCCAACCACAGCGTTTGGATGCAGATTTTGAAACCACAAGAGGTCAGAGTTAATTGACAGCTGGTCAAAGGTCCTGGGACAACTTAAGAATCACCAGTGTGCTGTAAAGTCTTGTTGAAGTTAGGCTCTGGTCTCCTATCCAGAAGATACAATGATATCCCTGAAAACAGTAGTCCTGATCAACACCCCTCCTAGGCTTACCTGCTCAAGACTTTGGGGAAACAAGAAAATTTCCCACTAGCAGAAGAGTCCTGCAGAGCGTGGTTGCAAGAGGCAAGAGAGAAAAGCTTTCAAAGTAGGCAGCAGTGTGCAGGTTCTTTGGAGCTGGCAAGGCCACTGACTCTGGGATAGCCTAATCCACTAACAGGTAAATCCCCTCCACAAAACATTCCTTCCTGCCTGAAAACACTTATTTGGCAACCAAAGCCCCCTGCTTTAGAGTAAGAGCTGGGGAGGAATGTGACCTGCGGCTCCTGATGGGAGAAGGCCCCAGCACACAGAGTTCCAGACTGAAAGCTGCCCAAGCCTCAGTGAGCTGTCCCTGCTCCACTCCAATGAGATCATTGCTTGGCAGGCAGGACATTGGGCAGGCAGGACATTTGGTGCTTGCTGTGCTCTTTAGATACATGGACTAGATGACCTTTAAATGTCCCAAGCCAAACCATTCTATGATAAGGGACTATCTCTCAGAAGAGCTGGATCTGCAGGAAGGAGGGATTGTGTATGGGGAGTTTGACCAACCTCATCCCAAGTATAAGGGTTTAGCCTGCTAGTTCTGAGGAGGACAACACAGAAGGGAACTCAATAGCCCAAAATGAAAGGCAAGAGACTTCTGCTTTGGACTCCACTTCAAAATATTCCCGGATGTTGCTCGTACATGGAGTCCTAGCCCATTCTAGGACTTTCAGGCATAGAGAGAGAGGGAATTACAAACATGTCACTGATAGCTGGGATCCTCCCAACTCATTAATCCCTTTGTTCAGCTTTTGCTCTATGAAGTGCAAGTCCTGTGTAACAGCACTAGGTTACCAAACCAAACAAATCAAACTTCACTGAGATTACTGAGGAAGAGACACAGATATTCTCTCCTTCATATCCAAGTAGCCAAAATTACATACACTAAACCCAGACAAACCAGAAAATATTAGAAAATCCCACCTGGGAAAGTAATTTTTATCAGACAGCTTACCCAAATTATGCAGAAAGATGTTTTTTGTTTTTTAAATTTTCCAGCGTTTCTCTTTGCAGCTCTCTAGACAGAGAAGGTTTGAATGCAGGGATATGATACATTACACTGATACCCTTGAACAGAAATGTCTCACTCCTTGCCCAGATACAGATTCACAGGGGTAAAGGGACTGCATGTGTGGCATGTGCCCTGCAGCACTGCTCATTCCCCATCCCAACTGGTACCAGTATGGGCATGAACTCAAAGGCAGGAGTGTACAGATACCTTTTGCAAGAAGAGTTGGTCAGTCACAGTGGTGTAGTTTACAGAGTGATGGATCAGCCCCTTACCAATGCAAATGTGTGCTAAGAGAAGTCACTGGACCTGCTGTGGCTTCTCAAGTGTGCAGAGATAAGCTTCCTTATCAGGCCTAAGGCAGTATAAAATTGCTCTTTTCCTAAAAGAACTTTCACTCACTCAGTCTCACATTTTATCTGTGAGTAGACACAAAACATTTTACTCCACCTCAACAAATGACATTTCTCAAAGTGTTGGGGAAAAAGCAAAACAGAAGAAGTTTTGGGTTCTGCATCATCTGGAAAAAAAAGATCACCATTTTGACTCACCACTAGAATAGGTATGGAAAAGTACTGGGCTGGCCATGGTGGGACTGACAAAACAACACACAAAAAAAGGAATTTGATATTTAAATCATAAAAATTTGAGGACCCAAGGGTAGAAATACACATACAAATACAACCAACCATATTTTAAATTGATGAGTTTTCTTTACACATGCCAGAACAGAATGCTATTTTTTTTATTACTGTTCCTTCAAAGAAGGACATGTAGTAAGCTTGCAATTAACCATTACCAGGAATTTTCTGTACTAATTAGTATCTGGGAGCACCAGACGTATCAGGTGGTTATCAATTGCTCTGCTGCATGCAGTAAGATGCAAGTTCTTGTTCTCTAACAAGCTGAAAGATCAACTAGGGCATCTCTGACTTATGAGTACCTGCAGCTGCCAGAAGTAATTTAGAACAAGACCTTCTTAGAGAAAACTCACACTACTGAGACAGAGCCCCTTGGAAATACAGTTCAAACCACCACCATTGACTCTGGCTCTGTTTTTATGGTAAATTTTCAGGGATAAACCATCTCCAGTTGGGGCTGTAAGAACACTCAAGAGCTGATGAGAAATCTGTCATGGCTCACTTGTCTCTAACAGGATTGTAGATATAGCCTCTGATTTTTTCCTCCATGTTTCTAGGAATTTGTGCCGCATATGAATTTCCTCTCCTTAAAATCTCTCACTGGAAATGATCAGAAGTGCTTGTCACAAGCCTATCACATGGGGATGGAAAAACCAAGGCACAGACAAGGTGCAAACTCCACCTCCTAGCAACAAATGTGAACTGAAAAGGGGTGAGAGGACACAAAGGAACAGAGGACTCTATTTGAGGGCTTGTAGATAATTTCTTCACTTTTACTGTCTTCACTACTCAGGCTGAAAACTGTAGAGCTGCTCATGGCAAAGAACACATCTACAATGGTAGATCCAGTGACACTGGATTGAAGAACAGAGACAGAAATTAAACAAAGGAAAGAATTATCAAATGGACAAAACCAGGAGCTCTCTTTCCTAGCTGCACTTCTCTAAAAATAACACACCTCCAGGTAAACAGAGTTAGCAAAGCAAAGCCTCCAGTCTGTGAGAGCAACAGCTCAGTAGGTCCAACAACACAAATGTTCACATTTTCCCTTTAGTAGAGTTAGAGAGTAATAGATTTTAAGCAAGAGTATGTGTGCATGTAAGTTTGCTTTCTAATCCAATATCCCTTCCTATTCCCTCACAACATCTCATCAGCAGTTTTCTATTTCTGCTATGAAAGGCTCTAGTGCAATTATACTCAGTTACTGAAAGCCTCTTTACTCTAATCCTCTTCTTAGTTTCAGAAAGCAACAGCATCAACTGATACCTGTGAGCTTAGTCTCCTCCATGGGAAACACTCTACAGAATCCACAGCAGAAAAACACACTCAGGACATACCCATCTACACCAGCTCCCCTGTTCACCTTACCAGTGCTAAATACCAGACTTCTAACTGAGCCAAAATAAAATATCAAAGCAAAAATTCACAATTTTGGCCTTTTAAAGAAGTAAGCTTTGAGCAAAAACTAATGGAAATGTCAACTTACACATACTGATTTGTTCCCTTTTTTAAAAATATTTTAAGTTATTTTAAAAATGAAATTATTTGCCATGAGGCTGGTGGGAAAAGGGTGCTGAAGAGGGGCCACTGTGCTGTTTGTTACTGTTGGCATGGTTGTTGAAACCAGGCCCTAACACACATAATTATGGGGTAGACTGAATCTTCCCTGACAAATTTTCACCACCATGAAGCTAAAGGCAAACTTAAGGAGAAGTATAAACAATTCTGATTCAAGCAATGAAACTAAGAGAGGCAAGCAAAAGTTACAAGCATCTCAGAAGTTCTTTTGTGAGTTATTGGACCGACTCAATGACTGCAGTTTTCCCTTTAATGCAGAGAGCACTGCAGGTATTCAAGTCCAGCTGTTTAACCCCTGCAATGCATCGTGACCCTTTTATTTTCCATTGCTCTTGCAGTTTTCCAGCAGTTTGAGTTCATTTGGGCTAATTACCTCAACATGGAGCTGCAAATGGAAAATGTTGCTGGTAAGTTGTTCCATTCACAGCCATTTAGTCCTGCACTGCTGGCGTCAAGGTGCAATACTTTTTTCCCCCATCTCCACAGGCATCAGAGCTCGCGGCCGTTCTGCCCCCGGCGGTCACGCAGCCCTCGAGAAGAAGTCAGTGACCTTCCAGCCCGAGGACTCCACCCCATCCACATCTGCATGTGCACCCTCCCTTTGCAGCCCACACTGATACTCAGGTGCGGGATGCTAAAGCCACGCTCCCCGACCCACCAGGCAATCTGCACTCCTTGAAACTCACTGTGAAGGAACAGCAGTCCCTCCAGAGCCAAGAGGTCGCCAGGCTTCCATCACAAACCTTAAGCAGACGCTTTCCCAACCCTCTCTTGCAAAATGCACTAATTTATAAAACATCCCATCAACAAGAAAATTGGTAGGTCTGACTCGGTAATGGAGAAGAAAAACCCCTTCCCTGTTGGAATCCAGAATGCAGAGAATATTCCTCTGCATGTTTTAAAGGATCAAAACCCTCTGAAAAATACTGCTTTTAATCTTTGTCCATGGAAAGGGCTTCCTAGGCTTTGGGACAAGACAGAACTATCAGGAATGTAAATTAGGTAGTATTATAACATGTAATTTATCACAGGGTGAGAAATGTAGATTTTGGGTTTGTTAGAATGGTAAGTAAATGAAGACAAGATGGAGGATCCTCGTGGTTTTTAGGCTTCTTCCTTCTTCTTCTACTCCATATTTTGCAGTGTTGGTGGCACAGGGTGATTGATTAGAATTTGCCGCAGTGTAGTGTTACATGAATAGAAGTTTAGTTGGTACTTGGTAGAAAAGTAGAAATAATGTACGTTTTGGATGATAATTGGGTGAATTACCTTTAAGAGAGCCTTGAAGCTGCGTGTTGGGGGCTCTTTGGTGTGCTTTCTCCTTCATGCTAGGCTGGTGTTAAGCCTGGTGTGCAAAAATTGTAGATAAAAAAAGAATAAACAGCCTGGACAACGAATATAGCCTGAGTCCAGTTCATTTTTTTACCTAAACGAAGATTTAAAAGACTAGTCTCCCCTATCAGGGGAGGGTTATGTGGGAGTAACAACTCCTACACTTTCCCATGCAGATCCCAAGTTAACTTGAAAGCTGGCTTTCAAAAAATAGAGCCTGTCTACTCAAATATCTACTTGTGGGTTTGGACCTAAGTTTGTGAGATTCATCATCAAAACACAGAATCATTGATGCTTTAAACGAGAACTTCTAAGCTGTTTTTTAACTAAGATGGAAGACAAAATCATTCAGCATGGCTTGCATATCCTCAACTGCTCAATATCAACATTTCACTAAAATGCAGTTTTGTGTTAACAATATTACAGGCACCCTTGTCAGAGCAGTAACTTTTGGGTCAATCTCAAGCATCAAAAAAATAGCTAGAAAATTCCTTTTACTTTTCTGGAAGTTGACAGTTTTCTTCTTTCTCCTGAAGAAACTGAATCAAAGCATAAGCAGACTTCTGTCAACAGAAAGAGCCTTGCCTTCCCATCCAAAGAGCTCCCACCCTTCTACTTTTGTCCCTTCTACTTGGGGAGTAGAGGATTTCACCCAATTGCCTCCTTCAGAACATCTCTGAGCATACACAAGGAGCAAAAGTCCTTCCTGGGAAGAATCCACTATCAGGGACCTTAGGATAGCTGAAAAGCAAAAGCAGAGCTATTGCCTTCAGCTGGTCCTGTACAGGTCTGGAAAAACAAACATTCAACTACCTCAAAGGATTCAGGAGAAAGTCTTTATGAGCTCTGAAAGGAACTTGTCCAAAGCCACCTCCAGTTCTCCAGGAATGTCAGGCACAAGAACACATTATTCAGTGATGACAAAATGTGCCAGTTCAGTGCGGGCCCGGGGGACAGAGGGCAGGAGTCGAGCAAGGGGGAAGCACTGCCTTCTTCAACACATCAAACAGTGAGAGCCAGGAAACCTGAGGTCCAGACAGCATCTGTCCAGGAACTTAACTCCATCCTCAGCATGGGAAAGGCCATTTTAGTACCAAGAGCAATTGCATTTAATCAGGCAGGCACACAGCCTGAAATGCCTTGGTTCTCCTGCAGACCACAGAGTCTACTCTGCAGCCTCTTTACAGCTACACAGGGCACCCAAATTAAGATGAAAAGCTCCCTCTAAGACAAAGACTGCAAATGAAACAGGCATTTGCCAACCCTTGTTAAGAGCCCTCTCTCAAAGTGAAGAGGGCATTTAGCATTTAACACTGCTTAGCACACTGGGACCAACAGAACTCTCTAAGTGGCAGCCTCTATACCAACACTTTATATCCCCCAATCAGGAGTCTGGAAGGCTTGCCTGAGAAGCTGTATAATTCTTGCTAGAACAAACCAGTGAGATGTAAGCGTAATACCTGACACGTGTTTTCAGAACCTCACATATAAAGACAATAAACTGGAGAAGACAGAAATCTGACATCTGGACAAATGAAAAAATTAGGCATGTTGTCTGGGAAGTACCATCTTAACCTTCCTACATACATATATATTTGAGGTGAAAGGTGAAGAGAAGTTCTTTAGATGGCTGATATTCTCAAAAGAGATGGCTGACATTCTCAAAAGAGAAACTCCATTTGTCACTCATGATTGCAAAGCAATTTTTATTTCCCATGTTGCAGATGATCTCAGCCTGCATTCCTCTTTATTTAGCGTCATCTATATTTGTCCCAGCAGCACCAAGTGGAAACTTTCTCCCCTGGGTTATTATACCCCTCAAATTCTTAGAAACAGCCCTCAGGTGCCCACTCAGCACAGACCTGCAAGGTGAATCAAAGGAATGTGTGGGCTGTGCTCAGGCTCAGCTACAGAGGGGATGTCACAGTCTGTACCACCAGTAGTGCATGGCCATGTGAGGGACATTTAAACCCATAATCCTGGGGGTTTTGCCAGCCTATGCCAAGCACATGTATGGATTTCCCTGAGGACTTATCTGCTTTTGCTAAATTCACACCAGAACCCAGGCAGAGAAGTTACATCTTTGCTACACCAGCATTTCACTTAAATCATCTACACAAAAAGATGTTACCGAAACTCAGAAATTTCAGCCCCATTTATAAACTCTTCAGCTTCTGATCACTTCTTGGGTTAGCTCAGGCTGGCTGTCCAACTTTCATACATGGGGTATCCTGGGCTAACAAGCAGCATGGAGCCTAATGGGCGCACAAGTGTGGCTTATTCCCACTAAAATCCAAGTGTGTATGTAATACAGTGCACAGTGGCTGAATGGGAAGCAGCTGAACATACCCTTTACCATCTGTATTCCTACACAGCCACTCCAGTTTACGTCTTTCTATGCTTCTTAAACTACTTCCCTACAGATGGCACTGTACCACTATCCAAAATACCCCTTCAGGAAAAAACAAGCTCAAAACAACTTAGTTTCGTGCTGAGTCACCAAGGAGGAGCTGAGTGTCCTCCAAGGTTCCTGCTTTCTCATCCAGAAGGTCTTTTGAGGAGGATCAGCAGCATCAAACTCTGAGAGATCACAATGCTTTTTACATCCAGGCCTTCTCTACTGTAGACCAGGATGAGATCTAGTAGGAAAATGAAAATGGGTCCTAACACACAGAAATCCTTGTTCCACATTTCCCTGAAGCATTTGGTCCCTACCAGTGTTCTGTTGAAGATAGGATGGTGGACAGACCGTGGTTATGACCTTGTCTGGCAATTCCTATGGGAGGCAACTGAGAAACCTCACATGAAGCCAGTCTGTGTCCAAAGATTTACAGTCAGGGCTGCAATGTCAGTAATTGGATGAATGCAATAAAATCTGCAGAATCCTTTTTCTCAGTCCTGTGGTATTTCTATTACTTTCTCTGCAACTGTTTCACATCCAATAAAAACACACTGACTAGAAAATACAGCAGTAGATGTTACCCTTTGCTCTTGGTAAGAAGAGTAACTCATTGGTTCGGCACTTCCCAGGGCATGCATGAAGGGAAAAAGCACTTGGCTCAAACAGGCTCCTGATTATTAGCAGCAAATTCAATCTATAGCGTATTTCACCAGCTGCTTCTTAATTTTATTGCCTCTGAGCTGCACAGATTTATGTGATAAGTATTTCTTCACAGCCTACCATAACTACTGAAATCCTTTTCGATTCTCATTAGTGAAGGATGAAATTTTGCCCTTAAATGCACACACAGAATTCCTGCAACTTTCCAAAGAGAAGAACTGTGGCCAAGACCATTAAGCGTTGAGTTCGAGACCCTGAAAAGAAAATTAAATTCAGAAAGTACTAGAAGGACCTTTAGAGATATCCCTACTTTGTTGAATATCATCAGAGCATCACAGGCACTTAAATACTCCAGCTAATAGTATTTTTATCCATATCTACATCAAAAGCAGAAGTTTCTTGAATGGTGTCTGTCTAGGCTGTGTACCATGTCATTATGAAGTGAAAAAAAGATTATCATCTACTGAAACTACAAAAGAGAATTATGATAAAAATGAGAAGAGTATGTGGTTAGGATTAACAGAATGTCTACAAATTGCAATCAGAACATCAGTTTCAAGTACTAGAAAAGAATTCTATCAGCATTGTGTCTGCAACATCAGCACTGGCTAAACTTGCAATCCTGTACTCAGAGTAAAATGAGGGGGAATGCTCATTCTTCACTGCTCTTAGATTACTCTTGATAAAGAATAACCCTGCTCCGTTTCAAAAAATCTAAAGACATGGTACAAAGTTAGATTTACATCCACTACCAGATCTCCTGGTAGTGGCATCACAGCCTACCACTTTTTTCAAGCAGCTTTAGCAAAACTGGTCAGGTGCCAAATAACAATTGCAGTTAATAAAGAAATACCACACTTATATTATAAAATACAAAAATCTATTCCAATCAAATTCCCAAAAGGCATTGTAATTGAATGCTTCACAGCAGCTGGCTACCCTGCATAGTTCTGTCTCATCACCTTCAGTTTGCCCAAATTTGATCCCGGTTCTTAAAGAGTAATTAGACATGACAGGCTGTTTACCTAGGCAGGCTCCTGAGCCTCAGCTAAAACTGTGAGTTTGTTCCCAGCCAGGAGCTTATGAGCAGGGAGAACAGGAGGAGGAAGTGAGAGTATTTCCCAGCTCTTCTTTGGTAGGAGTGATAGGAGCTTTTCCTCTTCTTTCAATTCGTTATCCACTGCTTGTGATCAGCTCTTTCTTTCACAACACAGCTAAATTCACTGTTGGTCAACAGCTGCTTTTCCATTAAAATCATAATGCCTGAACCAAATGCTCACCAGGGAATATTAAATGAGTCTTGTCTTCCTAAGCATTTAATCACAAATGCCACAAATGAATAAGCAGCCAAGCACAGCTCTAATGAGGTTATGTTTGTCTGGGAGGTTTAACTGGGTATGCAGCTCACCCCCTCAGTAAAAACAATCTTCTACTTCCCATTTTCCTAGGTGATAATTTTGGTCTAAACACTAATTTATTTACAACTTTTATCTTACCTTTTCACACAGTAGCAGGACTGAATGAGTTGTTATGTGGCATTTGCTACAGACAAATTGTTTTACAGCCCCTTTTATAAGCACCATCTTGCTGTGATCTTGTTCCCATGACTGACTGTCATGCCATTCCAGACCTGACTGCTGTAAAGGGTGAAAGACCCTCCCACACATCTCCAGCAGAAATACATCCACAGAGGTATTAGACCAACTCATTCTTGCTCTAATATTGTTCTTTACTCAGCTCTTCTCTTTTCTCAGGTCTAGCATCCTTATTCATTACAGAGAACAAATATATTGATTTTTGTCCTTTGTTTAGCTAGGCTAAACAAGGCAAGCTTTAAATTCCTTCATTTCTCCATCCTCTCACTCACACTGGTAATCCAAAGGAGGCAGGCAGGATCACCAGCTACAGTTGCCTGAGAGTCATAGATAGATAACAGATTCTTGGAGTGATGGAGCTAGAAGCACTCTGGATTCCCCCCTAGATGTGAAAGTTGCTTCTCAGAAACCATCAAATCCAAAACCTGATATTTCAGCTCATATTAAAAAGAAATGGGTCTCTTTAATGGAAAGTGCATTCTCCTGGCCTTGAGTGGGTAGAGGATGACCTCATGCAATTAACTGAGCACAAAGCTGTTTCTTGGATAAACTCTGGGGAAGATATGAAGCTTGCAAACCAGTTTATTCAAAGGGTTCACTTTCCCTAAGTGCTTGTCAATGTCTGTGCACTGACTGCAGCCTCAGTATGGGCCCCTCTACTCCCCATTGGCATTGGGATTTGCTAAATAGCAGCACCACCCCAGGTTTAAGCCTAAACTCTCCTCAGAAACTGGGCCGTTTCCAAGATTTCTCTAAGTACCTACTGCATTGCAAGACCAATTCCCTCTCACCAGAGGCCATACCTACCTTTCTAATAACTTCAGAGTTCAACTCTCTCCACTTCCATACATCACTGACTCAGATCTCACATTTATTTGTTTCTGACTCTAAGTTTTCCATCAAGGTATTTAACCTTACAGTTTAACACTCACCATCACAAAGTCCTTCTGCACTTCTGTCATATTCTAGATTTTACTGCACTTGATTAGATTAAAATTCTCAGCTCAGACAAACCAGAAACTGCACTAACACCTCCTCTTCATAAAGATGAAATGATTGGTTTTCTTAATCTCTGATGCTTTAACTAGTTACAGAGCTATAAAAGCAATCTCTTTTATCCTGCTGCTGCTTACTACTAATAATTTGTTGTTTGTAAGACCCAGCTTCCCTTCACAAAAGCTCTGTGAAGCTGGCTTAGCACACGCTGTCCATCAATGGCTCTAAAAACTGCAGTCCTTGGTTCCTTATCTGCTGGGGGTTTTACAGTGCTCAGAATCACACCCTAGCACAGCATTTTCCCCACCCCATTTGGTTACCAGACAGTAACAAATCTGTGACTCCTGTGTGCTCTGTCCTTGCTGCCTCTCCCACCTCCCTTGGCACACCATCACCACTTTTTCACAACTGCCTCTGAGGTAACTCTTACACTGTAGTTTGCCCCTTGAGAAAGTTACCTAAGGAAGAGGAGCTAAGGATGATGAAATCCTCACTTCCAGGAGCCTGGACCTGGGAACAGCATATGTGCATGAACCACTACCACCTGCTGCACCAACCCAGCTCTTTCCAGATGCCTAAGGGTGATGTGACCCAGTACAGAAGACCCACTGTGACATACACTGACAGCTTGATTGCCTCCCACAGGCTGCATCATTGCTGAAGCTGTAAGAGTTTGCTTCTTTCACCCCTCATCCTTTATCTGTGACAGCAAGGATTTATGCTTTAAAATCCAAAACTGAAGGATTGTGCAGTGAGTGACGGGCATCAATAGAGGCTATGTCATTTAATGAGACAGAAGTGCTCTGCATATCAGCTTCCCTGTCAAGAGGAGTGTCAATGGCCCTGCTGCTGCTCCTGTACCAGGGGCTGTGGGGAATGAACAACACTCAAAAATAACCACTAGAGAGGGATAATTTTTTAAATCCAATTCTATTCCCTGACTCAGTTTACAGCCTACAGACAGTGATATCAGTATAACCAAGCTGACAGAAATACAGGCTACTGGGGCAGGTTTCTTGTCTCACTCTTGCCACCAAGAGGTGTCTTGACAACAGATGGTGCAAGGATCTGTTGAGTCCAAGCTTGAGACTTGCGTCATGCAATAGACTGAAAACAGCATTTTTACTTCCCAAAAGAGTCCCAACAGAGGGAGCTCACTGGGGCTACAAGTGCAATCTCTCCACTGCTTTTATTTGCATGGTGACTACACCTGTCAGCCCCAAGTCTGTCACCAAAAGGTGACAGCACTACTACAGGATATACCCTTGAATGGACATCCAAAATAAATCATGTTGTAACTTTCAACACACCTTCCTGCAGCCCTCAGAAAGAAACTCAAACCAAGCCATTGCATACTTTGGAATGTAAAGCACCAAGAATTTTAAAGGGAGGCTGAGGAATACAACGAACACATTTCAGCAAGGCAGCACTTTCTAAAGTAATTTTGACTAACCTTGTATCATGCTTTTCCTTTCCAGAGCACCTTAAAGATTCAAGCAGCTCATAAAGTCCAATAATGCATTTGGCATTGATCTTCTGACTCAAAACCACTCTTAAAGAATGCTTTCTGCTCTGTTAAAGCTGCATTAAGACCTTCATTTTAACAGTGGGGGCTCTACATCAGCTCTGAAAGAATTTTACGTCATTAAGGTTTCTTTTCTTATGCCTTTTTTAAAATTAAGAATTAGTCATTACTAACCTTGGCTTTTTTATTTCTTTGTAAGAACTCTTTAAATTGAGAGGAGGAATAAATTAATGGCACATTTATGTCTGCTAAAAGTACCTATGGGTGACTACATTCTAATTCCAGCTGCAATAGGTTTATGAAAATAGATGTTTGCATCTCCTGACTTTTCCTTTGATATCCTTTTAATTCTGTCTAGAGAAAGACATTGGACAATAGTCTAGCAGTACTTCCCAACTGACAGGTGGCCTTACTCCATAAGTAGTTTGCATCCTTGGAAGCAAAAGGGTACCCTGGAATACAAAAGCAGTGCCCTTCACTCCCTTCCATCCCCAGTGGGGAACGAGCTTCCAACAGGGATTAGATAACAGGTAATCAAAAAAGCAGTGCCAAGCAGATCACAATCAGGCATGGACATTCCACATTATCTATCTTTACATGCTGCCTTTTATGGATGTAATTTGTTGAGCTGTCAGAAAAGCAAGCTTTTAGTAAAGCTTAACAACCTCAAATTTTGCCCCAGCAGGGCTGTCAAACCCGGCTTGTAGCCTGAGGATGTTACAATGACAAGTTCACACAACTTTGCAAGAATTTCCTAATTACAGGGTCCTGTTTTAAATCAACTTTAATCCGATTTTATTAGCTAATGTTTTCATTTGACTGATGGGATCTGTCATTTTCACAGATCTGGGGAATGTTCAAGATTTGTTGGGAAGATTGGAAAATGAGCTTTTTCTGTGAAATGAAAAAGGAGTTTTCATCACTAAATTTCACCAGAGTTATCAGTTCTACAGCATTTCCAAAACACCTGAACAGGGATATCAGTAAGGAATTAATCTGGTGCTACAAGGCAGGCTTTCAGCAGTAAGCAGTCTTTATCAGCAGGGTTTTCTGTGTTTTCTTCAACCACAAAAGCTCTTTAATTTACCAGTCTTTGTTTCACTAAAATTAAGAGATAAACATGGGCCCATTTTTGCCCAAGAGTTGTACTGACTTGCTGTACACATACATATTTGAAACAACATAAGCACTCACCACACATTCAATGCTTTCAGCAAAAAAATTCCAGTGTGGAATCAGCCAGAATGGGGAGGAAGTACACACATTGCAAAAAAAGATTTGGAAAAATATTACAATTCCAAACCCCTTTCTTTCATGCTAACAGGCTATCCTTCCAGTAGTTAAATACACAACTCACCACAGGAATGGGCAGTTCTTTGTGAATTTAGTTACATCCATCTTGTGTGTCAAAATGTACTGCTCTCCCTGAGTTTAATGAGCTGATTACTAAAGGCGTGTTGGAGGGCCTAAGGAAGCTGTGTTCCCAGAGCTGGAAGTCCCCTGCTCCTCAGCTGGGGTGCAGGGACTGACCTCTACACATTCTTACCCCATGACAAAGCAGAGTGCTATGGGTCTGACAGCACACAGCAAAAGCAGTAGAAAAAGGCCTTGAGCTTGCAGACGTGTTGCTTTGGTCTCACCAGGAAAGAAAATTATTTAAGAGCACGTATACTCATGCCTCTGGGCAATTAATATCTTTTTGTGGACAAAACAATTTTGAATGGAGAGGCAGCAAGTAAAGAAAAGAAAAGAGCTTAGAGGTTTGTTACAGGCAAGTCAGGAACAACAGATAAGAGAGCAAAGATGCAGTCCTTACAGGCTTCTACACAGCAGCAGCATCTGGTCAATGCCCAGTGAGGAGAAAGAAAGCTCTACTTACACATCTCCTGTGCAATAACAGCAGTAGTTTAGGCTTTGGTTCCAACATATCATTCTAACACCCAACACCCCCAAATTTGCAAGCCAAGACCCCAAAGGACATTGAACAGATTAAAAGATTTCAGAGTATTTGTGTGGCTTTTTTTGTTTGGGGTCTTCCAGGTATCATATCCCCAGTGTGAAACATGGATACCTACAACCAGAAAAGCTAGCAGCTCACTCTGCAAGATGTAAACATGCATTAACAGAGCACAAATATTCCTCCAAGGCACACAGTAATCCCATGCTCTACAATCCAGCATTCCTCTAATCCAATGAGAACCAAAACACAGCAAGCAGGCACAACCCAGTTTGGAACCACAGTTTCCATGTGTATCCTCCCTGCAAAGAGAAATAACAGAAGAGATTGTCTGGAGAGGTCTCCTCAGAGATGTAGGGCAAACTTGGAAAAGTAGTAGTGCTCTTCAGGATCATTTAAAGCACTTCAGGTCATTAAAAAAACACATCAGTCCTTAAAACAAGGACATGTTCCGCAGCATCTTGTTCCTCTTTGGCTTTGAGTCAAAGTTTGAGCAGATCAAGATTTTAGCAGATACCTTGTGAACTGCTACATTTGAGACTAATGCTTCACTCTGTTTTAAAGCTGGGATTTCAGAGCTGCATTCATAGACTACAAAGCAGTGGGTCTGGCTTCAGCAGTTCACAAGGCATCAGCCACTATAATCAGGTAGAACTTCAGGCAGGGAAAAAGAGGTATCTAAGAATGAAAATTACTACTACGAATCCCAGGAACTGAAACTCCATTCTCCTCAAACTAAAGAAACACAGACAGCTGAAATAGAAAACTAGGTTCTCTGCCATAGATACACTGTATTTGCTTCCAGCCTGGGTGGTGTTAAAAACATCCAAACATCCTGGATCTTTAAAATTACCAGGAGACCGCTGGCTGTGGTTTCAAATCTAGCAACAGGGACAGCCAGGCTGAGCAACCACCCCTCTCTGTCCCAGTGTCCTGAATCACATGGTTCAGTGATCACACAAAACACATCTGTATAAGGAACAAGTTAAGCACACCTTACTCCCCCTGATTCCTTCTTGGGTTATGAAATGGTGTTAGGTGTTTGGGTCTTTTAAACTTAAAATTTGTATCAAACTAGAAAGAAAGAAGACTTGAATTTACATGCAAAAGTTGACAGCATTCAAGCTTATTTTAATAATTTATGTTTCAACTAAATCAGCTAAATAGTCTTTAAATGTTTAAATTCACCTGGATGTGATTTACATTTTAAAACTGTTGCATCAAAGAGGAGATTTTGTCTGCAGGGAAGGAAGTCAACTTGTCTGAAGCATATGATAATCAGCTCTTGGAACTAGCAGATGCCATCATCTCAATCCTACTCTTTTATTCATGGATGGACTTCTCTTACCTCTTTACCCTGCTTTTTAAATTCCCAACTCAATTTAATTTGGTCATTAAAAGTCAGAAATCAAAATAGCCTCTCTGTATTCCTTTATATACTGTCCTATGATGTCATGGTCACCAAAAGTTCCTTTACTACTTCAAACAAGTTCTGTTTCTGAGTGTTCAGCCAGTGACCTCTACCAATTCAGTCAATGACTTTAAAACTTCAGCAGGATATGTGGACTATTTAATGACTGTAGGTCTCATTAAGACAGCTACCACTACTTGAATAGGTTGGATCACAATCAAAAATCCTACTAAGTACAACATGAAAGATTTAAGTTTCATTTTTTTTTAAAATAATAGATATTTATGCAGCCTGCTCTGAATGCAATACAAATATTCTTTAATGAAAAAGTGCTTTATATAGAAAAATCCATCAGAACAATACCAGAGGCAGGCAGCCAGCCACAGACTTGGCATATATCTTGGCAGAGGTCAGTGACCCCAACACTGCTTCGTGTTAGTAAAGCTCCTTAGTTTGATCCCTCCTCTCTAGAAAATCTTCCAGGTTTTTGCATAATTCCTCCTTCTCTCCCAAGTATGCTGCCCTCATTCTCAGTCCTTTGGTTAATTTTACGTCAACTTCTGGGAGAAACAATGGAGAAACCCCAGTGGGCAACAGCTCCCTGCAATCACTGCTCCCAAGTGCCCAGCAATTAGCAGTTGGCAAAAAAATAGAGTTCTGGCACCAAATCCTTTGATTAATATAATCTTCTAAAGTACAAGGGAAATAGTGAAGTTGTCCAGGGTCCTCCTCTAAGGCTTGCAACAGACGTCTCCTTGGAATTGAGAAATTCAAGTTCAAACACAGCTGTTGGGAAGGATCACTTTTAAACCTGACTATCATAATTTTGACTGCAGTGCCCTAAAAGTCACTTCACCAGCAGCTTCTCCACAACAGTATCACTGCACAGAGCAAGGTGTGAGTTAGTTATATCACTAAAAAACTGATTCTTCTTGATCAGCCAAAAGAAAGCTACTTGCTCCTCAAGGCCTGGGGAGTTTAGGCTATACAAAGGTGGAAGACAGCAGCAATTCTTGCACTGAATAAAAATTAAACTGCACAAAGAAATGTTTAACCCTTCATTTTTAGTGTACATGTAAGATCACATACAACACATGGGCATATACACACACATGGACACAACTGCTGGGCACACATGGTGACTGGTAAGATTGAGCATCCATCTGAACTGAGACAAATTAAAGGTTATAAAACCCCCCAAAATCCTAACATGCCCCATTCAGTTCTGCTGCAGGAGGGAGATGAGGCACAGGTACACACAGGCTGATGTACAGACATCCACAAGATGGGATTCATTCCATTCAAGAAAGCAACAGAGGTAATGGGCAAAGGTAATGGGGAGAAGGTGGTAACAATTTAACAGAAAACATCTGATGTAGAATGAAATATGAAAAGATGGCATTCAACACCCTCGGTCTCTCTCCAGCAAGTTTCAGAGAACAGAGCAGACATTGACTTGCCTGACTGCTCAAAGAGGGATGGGTTTCTCAGGGTGAAAAGGAAGGGCAGAAAAGGTTCTATTTTAGTTTCAGCCACCTTGTAAGTGTGTTCAATACCTCTTCTATTACCCTCATCTCTCAACACTGAAATGAAGAGTCTTAGTGGGGCCAAAAGGTGGCAGAGCATTCCAGGAATATGATTGCAACAGGGCAGTATTCAACACTGAGATATGGCACTGATCCTTGAGAGATTTTCATGGCCTTTTTGTTGAAGAATGTAATTTTTTCCTGCATCACGAGTGACGGTCCCTATAAATCAGAGAATTCCATTTTTACACAACCTCAGAGAAGCTCTGACTCAGGGAAGAGTCCTTTCCCACTCCTGAAGGGCTGGGCAGCACATGGAACCCTGTTCCCAGCAGCCAGGCAGCGTGCAGGAAACCAAGCTCTGGCTACAAAGACTGGAATGTGTCATTCCATGAGCTTTTTTGGAAATTAAGTGGGAGGTGGATATCAGCCATAGTTAAAATTCCCAAACAGATCAGCTCTACAGCATTAAAGTGACTGCATGTATGAACCCAATGTGGAACCATAAAAAAATAATGAGTGGATGTTCCAGCAACAGGAATGAAGCACACAAGTCAGGGGATCCTCTCTTTCCACTCTGCAGCTGACTCATCATCACTGGGGCTGCTCAGCATGGAAAACAGAAAGCTCCCAGGACACCTCATTGAGGCCTTCCAGTACTTAAAGTGGGCTTATAAAAAAAGGAGGGGGACACCTTCTACACAAGCAGTGATAGGATAAGGGGGAAATGTTTAAAATTAAAAGAGGAGAGATTTAGCTTAGATGTTAGGAAGAAATTCTTTACTCAGAGCGGGCGAGGCACTGGAACAGGCTGCCCAGAGAAGATATGGATACCCCATCCCTGGAAGGGTTTAAGACCAGGCTGAATGGGGCCAGAAGCAACCTGGTGTAGTGGAAGGTGACCCTGCCCATGGCAAGGAGGTTGGAACAGAATACTCTTCAAGGTATTTAAATCATTCTGTGCTTCTATGATCCCACATAAGTCTCCTCCAGACCCATGTTCTTCTGTCTCTCAGTGCAGCAATACCAATTTATCTGAGCACAGACCTTCACTGAGCAGCATTCACAAGCTTGCAGGAGAAGTAACAGAACCAAGAAAACCCTCAAGGCCACACAGGTGCTTGAAAGCTTCCAGGCTATCCAAGGGATATTTGTACCCAGCTAATGATGGCACAGGAAGCACTAACAGGCTGTCACATCCCCTGCACTGGGGACTTTCTCCTGATGGATGTGGCACCAAGCGGATCAGTCATATCCCAGGGTCATTAGTGACAGAAGAGAGAGTAAACACAGGCAGTGTTTCTTTTGCTATTTAAATGTATTAATCTTCTAGATGCACTGATTTTGGGCAAGCCAGCAAGTTTCTCTCCCATAAAAAATACACTCACTTCCTCTTTCTTTTTTCAAGGATTTTAAACATACAAGAGAAACCATGGGAACATATTCCGATTAACAAGGATTTTATTACAGAAAAGTAGGAGGGTAAAATCCAAGCACTGTTCCAGTCAATTAAATACTATTATTAGTGATGCTTACACACGAAGTTCTTGAAAGGTTCAACTGTGTAAGACACAGGGCAACAAAGTGAATCACACAGCACAGGGCAGCTTCCAAAACTGTGTCCATGAAGACCTGCAAATGGGTTAGGTAAAGCTGTATTCCCATTAGAATTACCATTGATTTTAATCAGCTGAGCACTGTAATAAGATTAGAGGTGATTGGGCTGAGTAGTGGGATTTAACCCACCCACTAATCCCCAGAATTTACTATTCACAGATCAAACCCATTAGCCCTTCAGAGCAGAATGGGCTTCATCTTCCTCCTGTAAGATACAACAGTCAGAAGCAGGATGAGACACTCAGCAAAGGAAAGTGATCTTTAACACTGTTAAATGAACACTGTTAATTCCTGCCTGCAGAGCCCGTGTCCAGCTGGGCTGTTCACTAGCAAACAGCCTCACTCTATCAGAGGACTGCCCGGAAAAACAGCAAGGTTTTGCCTCTGACCTGTCAAAACTAACCAGAACAGGTTGCTAATGAGAGGGGAAACTGTCCATAAAGGAACATTACAAAGGAGGACAGTGATCACCAGCTCAGAGTCCCGATGGACATCAGTGGCAAGTGGTGTCTCTCAGGGGTCTGTACTGGTACCAGTGCTATTTAATAACTTCTTTAATGGCACAGATGAAGGCATCAAGTGCACCCTCAGCAAATTTGCAGAAGACACCAAGCTGAGGGGTGCAGTTGACACACCTGGAGGACACAATGCCATCCACAGGGACCTAGACATGCTTGAGAACTGGGCCCATGGCAACATCAGGAAGTTTAATAAGATCAACTACAAGGTGCTGCACCTGAGTCAGGGCAACCCCTGGCATCCATCCAGACTGGGGGATGAACAGATGGAGAGCAGCCCTGCCCAGAAGGACTTGGGGGTGCTGTGGGTGAGAGGCTGGACATGAGCCAGACATGAGCACTCACAGCCCAGAAACCAACCATGGGCTGCACACAAAGCACCATGGAAGGGATTCTGCCCCTCTGCTCTGCTCTGCTGCATCCAGCTCTGGGGTCCCACCACAGGAAAGACATGGCCCATGTTGGAGCAGGTCAGAGGAGGCTACTGAGATGATCAGAGCAATGAAACACTTCTCCTAGGAGGAAAGACTGAGAGAATTGGGATTGTTCAGCTTGGAAAAGAGAAGGCTTCAGGATGACCTAATTGCAGCCTTCCGAGACCTGAAGGGAGCCCAAAAGAAAGATGGAGAGAGACTATTTTCAAAGGCCTGGGGTAACAGGACAAGGGGAAATGGCTTCAAACTCAAAGACTGTAGTTTAGATTAGATATTAGGAAAAAAAGTCTTTACTGTGAGGGTGGTGACACTGGAACAGGTTGCCCAGAGAAGCTGCAGATGGACACTCCTGGAAGTGTTCAAGGCTGGATGGAGCTCTGAGCAACCTGGTCTAGAGAAAAGTATCCCTGTCCATAACAGAGGGGTTGGAACTAGATGATCTTTAGGTCCCTTCCAACCCAGGACATTTTACAATTCTATAAAAAGCTGTCAGGAACATGTTTAAGGATTTCTTGAAAACAAAGGGTCAAACAAACAAACAATAAATAATCAGGACAGCACTCACAAAATTTTGCTGCAGCCACCAAAGAATGAAATGAAGAAGTATCACTTTGAGCAGCAAGCCATGCAGAATAATTCTGTGTTATGGCATTGCAGTAGGCAGATAAGACAAACCCCAAAATGTGGAAAACAGTAGGACAGCATCAATGTAGGGATGTAGAAATATTTCATAAACATAGGAGTATGTTTCTGACATGAGGAAGAGTGAATGGTTACACGATCAGTGAACCAGCAAAAACTTAAGAGCCAAAATAGCTACCAAGAACACCTGCAGGCTGTTCCTCCAGCCCTTAGCAAAAATCCCTAGGTTACTTCACTAAGCTCCATATGCCAACATGTATCACTCCTCTGCCACCACCCCCTTCCTGAACAGGAGAGGTTTAGCATCTTTTTGGATGCCACCCAAGCCCACAGTTCCTGTAGGCAACTGCCTGCTCTCCATTGCCTCTCAAATGAACCACCTGTTATTAAACTATGGACCCATTTCCATATTCATTTTGTGTACTTAATTTTCTTCAATTCTGCAATTATAAACATTCACAGTATTTTCAAAATATCAGAGAGCCTCAGAATACCTGGAGCAGAAGAATCACGTAGGATCCATCAAAACAGCTGTTATTATCTTTGCAATTAGACTGGCAGAGGAAAAAGAATTAAGTCTGAAGATTTACAAAGAAATAAAGCTGATTAAAAAAATTCCTACCTCTTTAACATGATCCAAAAGATATCCAGAGAGACAGTAGCATATACCAGCAATCAGCATTGCTCAATTTCCTTTAATTTTCTTGGATCACTGTGCTCCTTTTTTGGCCTGAATTCCAGAGTCCCGAGAAGGCTAAAAAGGCTACTAATGGAACAGGTATGAAACACATTTCCTAGAAACCCCGTGGTCTGCTGTTGGCCTTTCAACAACAGAATCTTTTCATAAAGCATTCAATTTTCATTTGGCTACTGGATTGTGTGGGCGGCCACTGACCGAAGGGGCTTTCTAAGGACACCAAGAGATTGAAATCTTGGTAATTGACCTCTCTGTACAGGTCACCAAGGCTGAAGGAGGCAGTTTGGGGCTGCTGTGTGCCCTGAACTTTAGGAGAGCAGTCTCTAATATATTTATTGCTGAGACATATCAGAAAATGCAATTAGGATACAAACTTTTTCCCTTAAGTCAAGGTTTTATTTTAAGGCTTAAAGGAGCCTCCAATATTGCACTTACTGGAAGCTCTGAGAAAGAACCACAGTGAGTATAAGCATATCTGACAGGGTCAGAACCCAGCTGCAGAGATGGTTTCCCATTTTCTGGATGTTTCCCATTTACCAGTACCTTAACTTCAATCTAACAGGCACAGATCAGGACAAAAAGGCTGATTACACAGCCTTTTCACATTACAGTTTTCAGGTTATAATTAGGCACAAGGTTCACAGACATGAGGATGGCAGGACTGAAGTTCAAGTCTCTGCCTCAGCATCTCCTCCTGCAGCACACACTCCAGCTCACCCTGACAGGAGTGTAAGCACCAGATCGTGCTGTTCCTCCAGAGGCCAGTCAAATCCAGCCCTGGGCACAACCAGAGAGCCCACTCAAACATTCACTCTTGCACACAGCAAGCCTAAGGAGTTAGCAATTATCATGTTGTGTGGTTACAGAGACTGCCACAGGACAGCCACTCAACACCACAGAGAAATGGAAACTGGTAACCTTGAAGTATAAGGTGCTATTCACATCAAATATTTATTCCAGGGAAGTTCAAGATGGCAGTTTCATCAGAATATTCACCAGACCAAGCCTTCAATGCTCTCCACATCCATCCCATGAAACTGCCATTGATGGTCCTATATGCCTTTTCAGGACCCTTCTAAGCACTCATTCAAATGCACATTGTGAAGGCAAAATGACAATAAAACACACAAACCCTGGACTGCCCCCCCAGTGCATCTCTCCCCACATGCAAAATCGCAGCTCCAGAGAGAGCAGTGTCTCCCCTGTAGGACATGGGTCCAGATATGGCACTCAACATGCCAGAGCACATGAGCATGATGGAGCAGCCAGACTGGATCACACAACTTCAGCAGGTCCTTTGGATATTCACCATTCTCACTCTCTGATCAGCAGTGTTTGATCAGATGCAATAAGTCACTGGTGAGTGGGACTTTTATTTATTTATTATGAAAACTTTTCAAATTTTATCTCTGTAACATTTAAAATTCAGCTAGTCCAAGACCTGACTTATGCCACCATCTGTGCTGTTTATCTCCTATTTAATTTAAACTGAACAGTGATTTGGTTTTTGCATGACAAAAACAAATGGCATTCGATAAAATAGAAGACTTGTGACAATGAGGATAAACCTAATTTTGCAGTTTGGAAACTGTAGCACCAAAACCACTTAAGTTATTCCAGACCAAGATGCTCAGAGGAGGGAGCAAGGAGTTTTTCTTCCAATCTTTCTCAGCTAAGAACCACAATACTATTGAAAGCAATTAGCTGGAAACTAACAACAAAACTGGCATTTAAAAAACTCCAAACAATTTTTTTTTAATAAAGTGATTCTAATGCTATTATTCACAGGCCAGACTCCCTTCCCACAGGCAGCAGGGAGGCAAGTTGGATAGGCATTGCTCAGGTTTGCATCCTCTGGGACACAGCAGCACTCCCAAGCCATGGGTACTCATTCATCATGGAAAGGAGCCATCTCTTCTTTTGCTCCCCTCCTAAAGGGATTCAGCAGTTTGGGAACATTTGCATTTGGTGGCTTGTGGGTCCAGACAGCCACAAACCTTGAGGTAACAGGAAAGCACAAGAGTTTCTCTCCATGCTTCTTCCCTGTAACTCTGTTTTTATCTCTCTTCTGGCAGTCTCTCCCTGAAAGCTGTCCACTGATCAAGCTGCAGCAGGGACTGTGGTCTGCAGCCACAACTTACAGCTGATTGATACTGAAGCAAGGGAAAGAAGCATTTTGCCACCAGTTCTGTGTCAGCATGGGCCTGTGTCACTGCAGTGGCACCAAGGCAGCAGGCAGGAGGAGCAAGCAGCCTCCTGAGACAGCTCTGCTTGCCATGCTTCCTTCACCTCCCAAGGTATCTGAGCTCATTAGATCACTTACAGATAGCACAAACACTGTTGGAGACTTTTCCCACTGAAATCCTGGGTGATTCAGGTGATTCAAACCAGTAGAGAGCTTGCAGCAGGAGATGCTCTTCCCTGAATACACATCAGGACTTCTCCCTGGAAAACAGCTGCTGTCAAATGGCCACTCTCCACAAAAGCTAGAGGTACCACAAGAGTCAAAATTGCATATTTCAGGGATTTATAGTCACTATTGTTAAATTCTTGTGCTATAGAGCACACCTGTAACCCTAAACTGGGACTGTGATCCTTCTAAGATGTCCAGGTTTTACTCCTCTGCCAAGCTGGATTTTTGTGCATTTGGCCACACAACAGCTGCCCCAGGAACTCCCTGCTGCAGCACCACACAGCCCTGCTCACCCACTGGATCACAGCTGCACTGGGCAGAGGGGGGCTGAAGGGGTGTCTTGGACCAGGATAATGGAGGGAGGGATACCCACCTGGCTGTTATGTTCGGAGAACTTGAGGTCTCAGCTTTTTAACCACCACAGTTACAGCTCCAGAGCTGTTTTTTTCTGCCTGTCCCACTGTTATCAGCACTGCACAGCACAAAGGCACACTGACACAGGCAACACATGCAGAAAGGAACAAGTTCACAGGACAGAAATAAGGCACTGGCCAACTGAAAAACACCAGAGGCGTATAAAGGGAAGGGTCAGAGAACAGAAAATGCAAGGAAAAATGGAAGATGTAGGAGGCAGAATAGAAATGGGAACAAGACCCCCTGCAAAAAGAAATCTGAGAGTAAAAGTAAAATGCAAGAAGTGCTGCTGCTGTTCCTGCAGGCAAGTTTCTGCCCAAGTTCATTAGTTATCCTGAGCTTATTTGGCAGAAGCAAGGCAGAGCCACAACCTCAGCACAGGTCTAGATAGAAAAATCCAATTTCCTTCCAGAGGGTCACTAAATTTGCTATTTTTTTTCCAAAAGAGAGATAGCAATGAGGTCAGATCCTGCCCCCATGAAGTTAACAAGATCCAACAATCCCATGCCATCCCTCTCAAACAGAGTTTCTCCCCGCAGAAGAGGGGAGGAACTGGACAAGATACACATTCATCCCAGCCTACTTCTAACCTACTTCTGGAAATGGAATGGCCAGAACAAGAAGGTTGGTCATAGTCCAGTCTGTATTGTTTTACAAAAATGGTCACTCAAGAGGGTCTGCTCCAGACATCCTTCAAGCCTGCTATTATCACCAAAAAATCATGCTTGCAAGATCTGAGGCACAGTGAAGCCAAGCTAGATGCTATGTGAGGTTCAGAGCCTAGATGGGTTATATGCACATGACCCTTTGTGCAAAATGAGATCAGATGCTTTGTAACACTGAAAGGTGTCCCTCCCTTGTACTGCACATTTAGCCCAGACAGATCACAGACCTGGGTGGCCCTGCATTGGAGCATAGAAGAGAAGGAGGCTTGCTGTGCATGTCACTCCAGCTATCAGAGGACTCCAAATGAGACAAGTTAGAGCACCTCAGGGCTCCATACAGGAGCATCAGGCTGTCCTGGCACCTTCTCTCCTCCCAGCCACAGGAGACTGAAGAGAGAAGCTAAACAGAGCCAGAAAGCAACTGAGCAATTCAGATATCTTCATGTTTTCTACTACTTTAACTGAATGCAGCACCCTCATCTTTGCTTGTCTGCTCTCTTTTCTCACATGACCAATCTTCATGGCCCTCCATCATCCCTAATTTTGAAAACCATTGCTCCCAAAAAGCCTCCTTGTAGCTATGGTGTCAAATATTACTGACCTCTCTCCAGACCCTGAGACTGCATCCCGAGGAGTCAAGGCAGGCATTACCCTGCATCCTGTACCTTTACAGCACAATACTTTATTCTAGGGTAACCAACTCTTGCTGCTGTAATAAACACAAAGGTGCCCTCATGGATGGTTTGACTTTATCAATCCCTCCAGTGTGGCTCTCAGATGCCAGGTAGTGAACCCAGCAGCAGCAGAACAAGTACACACATCAAATCAGGGGAGCTCTCAATTGCCTGAAAACAACATGCACCTGGAGAGGTGCTGTGGTTCTGATGCTGCCTCAGAAATAGCTCAAGAGATAACAGAACTTATCTGGTCCAAGGCAAGTTTTCCTACTGAAATATAACCTGGCTTATGCAGAGGCCAAGCATCACCTTTCCCTTACATGCACCTGAGACCTCTCCTTTCTGCTTTCAGTGCCCATGTGCCTCTGACACTAAAAGACGTTTACATACTTAATGTTGCAGTAGCTGCCAGAGGATGAAATAACACCCTGACAGCAGAATTACTACAAAGAACACATTCAAAATCCGCAGAGAAGGCAAAGGTTGCTCAGAGGTCAAGCACCCTGGGATCGCCCATATCATTTAGGGACAACACTAGAGAAGGTGAGCAATAAAAGCACAAAGAGCACAGTATATTAAGGAAAAAAAAAAAAAAAGAGCAGACCTCCATAATGGATAGAATGAGTTTCTTCAGAAAACCTAGATAAATCAGTCAGTGTCAACTTTCACCAGAACAGTATTTCCAGATAGAAAGATGAGACATCATTTGAGTTGCCCTGACTATAATGTACCTTGGGTAAGAAAAAACATAGCAAAAATGGTCAGCAAGAGCTTGCTCTGGTTTCAAAGCTAACAAGCATCACCCTGAAAAATGTAGAATGGTGCCAGGCAAAGCAAGAGGCAAATAAACTTGATAACACTTGCAGAAAGTTTACTCTTAGCTCTACAAGATAGGAAGTAGAGGAGGGTCCTTTAGAGACTGAAAGCAACCATAAATCATTAAACTTGTCATCACTTAGAAGTTCATCAGAAAACTACACAAAGACTCAGGAGAAAGAAACTTAGGGAAATTATCATCACCATCTGCTTCCAGACAAGAGACAAACCCTACAACACCAAACTCCCAGCTGCAGATCCTATACAGGACTGGAAGCACCCATCAGGCACATGCAAAGAGCATGTCTAAAGCAGAAAACAGCCTATGATGACAACTCAACCCAGGACAGATCTGCAAGACCCTGCAGCTTGTTAGCCTAAGTAGAGCAGCAGATTAGCACAAGTAGACAGGATGTGATAGCTTCAGGCCCATGGCAGTCAGGAAAATCTCAGCACAGAGATCTCCTGCATTTTGGGTTTTTAAGATTAGCCCAAGGAAAGTCAACTCAGCTCTCCCTGTAACTGTTGGTATAAAAATAACCCATCTTCTGTCAAACAATACATAGCTAAACCTTATTATAGGTCGTGTCATACTCCATTCAACTATGGTCTTATGCCCCTGGTCTGCATTTGTGAAGACAAGTCACGAAGTCCTAGAGGAAGACAATGAAAAGACATGACTAAGCAGGGAGAAGAATTTTTAAATTAACGCACACCATTAACCAACACTGATACTAAAAGACGAGGGGAAAGGAGGGGAAGGAAATAAATAGAAAGAGAGATAATGCTTATCTTCTTTTCAGAAAAGAAATGTTCATTTAGTAAGTGGAGAGGTAAATGGGAATTCAGCCAGACAAGTCGAGGATGGTCACGTAACTACACATGGACTGAATCAGTACAACAATGGTCACTATTTACCTAAGACACTGAAACTGCCCACATTTGGATATTTCTTTGGAGCACAGCTTAAAATTATTTCTAAAATAATATTTTTCCTACATCTGGTGGTAATAGAACAGATTAACAAGGTATTCTAGCTGGCCAGTACAGAAGTCTAAAGAAGCAGGCACTGTACTAGCTGTAGGCTGAACCTATCTTGAGGCAAGATAGCATTTTAGATTACCTTCAAATCCTGCCTTCCTAAAAGCTTTTCCAAATGTACTCCTAATCCTCTCATGTTTTTAAAACAAAGCATGATAGCAAGGTCAAAACAATCAAGGAGGTAGGCAGCCACATACACTAAAGCCATGGATGAGAGTGTCTCTGGACACTATGGAGATAAACAAGTTAAAAGAATAAACTGGATGCATTCAAGGAAAATAAGTCAGCTGAATGCTGCTAAATACAAGGATGCTGCTTCTGCTTCTGGAAAGCCTGCAGCCACAGGTGCCTGGAGGTAGAGAAGGTGTAGTGGGATGCACAACTGTACACACTGAGCGACCTGGGAACACCTCAGCAAAGCAAAGATGCCAAGATGTGACTTTGACTTCACCCAACTTCATCCAGCCACCCAGACTCACTAACCTGGTGCTGGTGGTGACAGAGGAGCCCATCACAGCTTACCACACTACTTTAGTACACTTGGAATCATTTTACCTGGGGCAGTGGCCCTGCATATTTAACAAAACATTTTGTACACTTAGCAAGCACCTTGAACACTATGTCCAGATTGAAGTATTTTATATTAAATGTTAACACACTTCTTGCCTCTGAATACTGAGCAGGGTAGGCTATGCATACAAAGCAAGAAGAACAGTAAAAAAGATTTACTACAGGTTTAAATACTGAATAAATAGAGCCATATATTTTTCACTTGTAATTCCAATTTCCAGCTTGATCCACTCTGCCTGTGCAGCACAAGCACAAGACTGCAAGCACCAAGTTATCCAAAAGTAGCATGTGCTGCTTATTTTGCTCTTAATTTTAAGCAGATTCTGAATGTGAATAGATTTTTCAGAGAACATTAGTCACTTGCCTTGATCCCACACAAAACAAGTTTCTTGATGGAGAAACAGGGATGGGGACAAGTTCTGTGGAAAGAAACTCAATCCAAATTTGAAGGTACCATGAGATCAAAAAACAGGCATGGCTACAGGAACCCTGCAAACTTTCCCACAGTTTTTAAGATTACCCTATCATCAAAAAATACACAGCTTCTTACAATGGTTGTGACTCATGTATAGGCTACATTTTTGCATCAGGCTTATCACACAAGCTGATATATTAAAATGTCCAGTTATTTTTAAAGAATCTGATTATCCTTGATGTCACTGATTTATTTGGTATGTTCCATTATCTGTCCTTGGTATCTGGGCTGCACTAGACAGTGCACATGTAACTGTACAAGTTTCAAGCATCTCATCTGCCTTGGGATCCTGATTAGTTTGCAAAACAGACGCCCCTGCTGTGTAAGAAAAGTCTGAAGTCTGAGGCAAGTAACAAAGGCCCCATTTCAAAGTTACTCTGTTCATATGAGGGTTGTTGAAATGCACAGACATGAGGCTCCAAATTTCTTACACTAAAGACTACTCAAACTGGTGGGTTAATGGACCTGTTCCATTGCATCACCACTACCCATATCAGGCACGTGACTTGCTTCAGAACTGGCTCATTTTAAGTACCAGAATCTCATTTTTTTTCTCGTTTATTCAAAAGAGAAAATGTCTCTAAATGTACTGAGTATTCTCTTTCTAATAACAGATGGCAACAAAAATTACAACATGACTTATGAGTTAAACAAGCTTCTTCTCTTAAGCAGGAGTAATCAATTATAGCAAACAGCATCCTGAACACAGCAGTGCACACCCATGCATCCTATTATATCCTCTTCTGATTTGGAAATTCCTGCCCCCTGTAGACTTTCAAACATGTGAAGAGTCAACAGAGCACTGCAAGAAATTATTTTTTGTACAAAAATGCATCCTGACTTGTATTGATGTTACAGCAGTTACAGTGCTCCTAACACAGCAAACCAACAACAGAGCTATGATGTTGCAGCCACAGCACAAAGCCAGCACCACGTGCTGTCAAATACATTCTTTCAATAAATATCAGTGGAAAAGTTCTAAGACATGATAAACTGCTGCTTCACGCAAAACTGTGCTTTTAAACTGAAAGTGATCATTTCCCTTCTTCTCATTTTACAGAAGCATTAAGGATCTCCAATGATAAAAAGGTGAATTTAGTAATTCTAGGCCAAAACTTTCTGTTCAATTAATACACATATGCCAGCAACAGAATTTCATTGTGAGGTCTTTGTGAGTTTTTAAAAGCATGTAATAAGTAAGTGGTTGTACAAGGCCCCTCCTCTTTCTAATTTTTTTTAAAGCTTTTCACAAATAAAGACAATGTTTTCTTGCATTCAAATAGGCCGTATGGGAGTCCTTCAGACAGCAAATACCAGCCCACATCAAATTCAGGGAGTTGTAACTTTAGAGACAGAAAAATAAATTAAAAATTAAATTATTCTAAATTCCCTTAGGAGCAACTAATTTCCATATGTCTGGATTGTAACTCGAGTTCTTAAACCAAGGATTATGCTCTGGTTTATAGTGTAGGATCAGAAAGCTCCTGAAGTTTTGCAATTCACCTACATGCACTCTAAGTTACACATTAAAAGACTTTCTAGTTTTGAACTCAAGAATATTGTGGCTGGGAAAGAAACCTCAACATTCATTAGTTTAATGACATTCTGGAGCCAAATTCACTGTCAGCTGTTATGTAATCTTCCCCTTTGATTTCCCAAGGCAAGATGACATGTGCAGCTTGCCAAAGACAAACTTTCATATTATTTAACAGTTGGAATAATGTGTATGACAGGGATTGAAGGCAAAAGAGCAAATTAGCTTTTAAATGAAAAATAATAATGGGATAGAAGTTAACAATGGTCTCTGCCTGGCAGGGAAGTGTTGAGCTCTCCATGTTGAGTCACCAAAGAAAAGGTCAACAAGCAGAGCCCACTCTCGACCAACTGAACACCAAGGAATTCTTGCCTTAATTACATGTGAACTGAATCAACTTGAACAAATCTTTATAAATGAGACCTTCGATAAAAAAAGGAAATTGATAACTTGGTGCAAAACCAGCCATTGGCAAAAGCTACCTTGACACATTCATATCGAGAAATAGTACTGTTGCCTCAAGACATCAAATCAAATATGCCCTAATTTGTTTTACAATAAATTTGGGAATGACAGGATGCAAAGCTCTGTCAGCACACAAAAACATGACTCTGAAATTGCTTAGAGACTGTCAGGCTCGCTTGGCTAAGCCAGATGATGCTAAGAAAGACTACAAATGTTGACAAGAAGTGTATTTCCAGATACCTCAGTTGTAGAATTTTACATAGTCTGCTGTTCATAGCAAAGGCATCCTTGTAAACCAGCAGACCTTTACAAGAACAGCCTAGGCAGAAGTGTGCATTTACTCTGGTGGTGCTGTACCAAACACTTCTGAAAGTTCTTCTGTTGACTCAGTCACTATTGCACTCGGGTACCACGGCTAGCTGGAAACATTTTGCAGATTGGTTTCTTAGGCTGGGGGAGACTTAAGATTAAAGTGAGTAAACCCACTTAATTCTGGCTCTAATTTCTTCAGAACACTAGAGACTCATTAACCAGTAGTGCAGTAATGAACATTTGTGCCGTAACTTGCTGCCTAGGCAACAAGGGACTGTATTTATCAAGCGTGAAATTACCATTAGAAAGTAGCTCCTATGGAAAGTAAGTAGAAACTGTTGTAGAACTGCACCTTCCCACTGAAATTTGAACAGCTGTGATGCCCTCATAAAAGAACTCAAATATTTGGGTGTGCTGGGGGGGAAAGAATCTCTCCTCTGTTGCAGAGATACCAGTAGTTCCCATTAAAGTACTTAAGAGTCACAGTGGTGTATACTCAACTAGAGAATTAATTAGCAATTCTGTAATAACATACCATAATCCAAACAGTAAGTGAGAGCCAAACTGAAGGTCTGGAGAGTAGGAGAAGGAAGGGAGTAAGTTTTTGGTGTATTAGAACAATGTATCACATTTGCTTTATCTTCTTAATTTTTCCAAACACCTACTCCCAGCTGAAATTCAACACGTACTTTGCTTAAAGGCTTATCTGCAGGTAGTCTGGCAGGAGGATTAAAGTATTTTGGCTAATTAGACAGAGACACTCCTAGCTCTTTTCCAACAGGGAAGTTTTATGCACTTCCACAGAAAATGCCTTCACACAAGAAGCATTTCTTCACCAAAATAGAAGAAAAGCTGAGCCTGTCCTGATGAAGAATTTCTTGGTTCATCCTTGGCCCACTCCAACAGACTCAGTGAAAAGCTCACATTGACCATAAAATGAAAGACCTCTCAATTTCATCATCTCTTGAAAGTTAATGTCATATACTTAATTCAGGACACAGAGAAAAAAAACACTCTATCTCCCTGTGAGCCTTCACAGAGGACCTGCTCCTAAAACCTTCTTTTCCTAAGCATTCGTGGTTTCAATCCTGCCTTTCCTGGATCGTAGATGACTCTGGGTCCTGCTATTCCACAATGGCTGATCCATTTCCCTGTTTCCATTGGCACTGCAGCCTGGCCAAACACGCAGTCAGACTATGGAAAGTGTAATGGGGTTCGTTAAGAGAAGGGGAAAAAAAACCCATGAGTGACTTCAAAGCCTTGGCAGAATAGTTAGTTTTGCCAGACCAGTCCTGCTAGCTATGCCTGATAGGATTAAAGTACACCCCCTGAACAAGATTCATTAGAACATACTAACTCCACTGGGAAAACTGCTCCCTGGCCCCTTGTCTTCTCATTACTAACCCACTTACAAAAAAACCCCAAAAACTACACAAAAGCCTTATGCCCCCAAAGATAGATAAAATCCCGTGCAAAACACCTCACACAGGAACATGGTCTGTAAAACTGGACAAAAAGCCCTTCAAAATACCAGAGATCTGATGATCATTTGAAATCCTCCACATATGCAATTGCACATCACTGTGGATGAACACCACCACCAGGCCTGAACTGAAATAGCAGATAAACATTTGCATTAAGTATCTTTAGCAACGTTACTTTAGGTTTCAGCAAGACTTATTATCCTAAGGTGAGTGTGACAAAATTAGACCTACAGAATGCCTGAAACTCAGGTAAAAGTTTGCTTGCCTGCCTAAGAGGGACTTCTCATATATAAACCAAAAAAAACCATTACAATTGACTTTAGGCCAAACCAAAATCTGTGTTTCTTGCGAACAAGTATGATCACATAGACAGTCACTTAAGCAGAATACCGGTGCAGATGTGACCCCAGAGATGGAGAGCTGAGGATGTTAGGATGCACACAAGAGCACAGAGCTGTGGTGACACAAGCAGGGAACTACAATCAGGGTAGGTGTGTGCTCACAGCTCATTAACTCTGCTGGGTACCTGCCTATATGGAAACTCTTCCCTTGCAGTGACAAGGCAGCCAGCTCCACTTCTGCCCAGGGGTCAAGCTCTGCTGCAATTACCATGTTATTTATCCCCTACGTGGGCTGCCTGTGTAGGCTTGCCACACGAAACACCTCAGGGTAGCACATATTGTAACAGAAACAAGATCAAACAATTTTCACTCTGTTCAACAACTGCTTGGCTTCAGTTAGAAATGTGCCAAACATCCCTTTTTTAAAGGTGGCTGCAACAAAAGGAACACTTTTCCACAGAGCTCCTTGTTTAAGGAAATGCCAACAGATGAAGGAGCTGCAGCAAGACAGTCGTCCACAGATGGCAATGCCTGCAGAAGGACTTGAGAAGTGACGTGACAGACTCTATTCAGAACAGAGCACGGTGATTACAGTGGGCTAAAGACGCATCCTAAAGCACAGGAAGCAGCCAATACTGCTCCAGTTGTGTAACCTTCCCGTGTTCTCCTTGAGAAAGGCAGCAATGCAATAATGAGCAAACCATCCCTCTTCTCCACCTGCATCACCGTTGCAGCCTTGTTTAACAAGCACGCAGCATCACTTTTAAACTACAGTAACAGAGCAGAGTTATCCCCACAGCTTCAGCAGGGCTGGGTGGGTTTTCTGTAGAAATAGCTGTAAGAAGTGTGATCAAAGACTGCCTCAGCCAAGAAACTCTTCTCTCCCCAGGGCCAGCAGCAGATGCCAAGGGAACAGAAGAACACAGCAAGCAGTCAGTAGCCTTCCAAAGGATGCTCCTCCAGCAATTCAGTTCATAGGCTATTGGTGATGTCTGGCTATTAGCAGAAATCAGCCCACAGAATTTTTCCTGTTCTTTTTATATTGTACTGCAAATGGTAAGAGCAAATAAAGGTTCAAAATGCATGTTGTTGGTTAGTCACTGGCCAACTCAGGTCAAACATTTCCATACAATACTGAAGCAAGGTTTAAAAAATTTAGTAAAAATTAGAAGTGTGACAACAATTTCACTCAATAAAAGCAATAAGCACATCCATAAAGACTACCAAGAATCATAATGACAAATGCAAACAAGGACCACTCCCAAGATATTTCCCCAGGATTTGCTCAGCATCTTCATTTTAATCAGAGCACACCATTTTAGGATCTGTTATCATCGACTCCCTTCTCCTAACCACAGCAATTATGTCTGTTTTATAAAGAAATGCTCATTAGCTACCCTGCACAGAGAAGGCTTGCTTTGATTCTGAGATCCAATCTAGAATCTTATGAACTGAAAAAACAACACCCGTAAGACCAAAGAGGTGTTAAGCAAATTTCAGTTTTGGCAATTTCTCCCTCACCAACAATATCCCTCAGAGATCAATACGCTCATTTTACAGAAAACAATACAAATCTATGCTCTGCTGAGCTTGGGCTCCATCACATTGTGAAGAACTAATAATCAACTGCCCATGTTTAAGAATAGCAATAACCTAACCTTTATACTCAGAAAATATTAACTTAAAAAGGAAACAGATCTTTAGGCCTAATTAAAAATTGTGGTTGACCCTCTACACCTAGATTACCTTCCATCACCAACAACTCTGTACCTGTTTCCTTCCTGGTGCATGTGCACTCATCAAACCAGCCCCACTTCCAACAAAAGCCTTGCCATTCAAATAATAGCCAGGACTTAGATGTACTCAGACTTGTACATCCAAGCATGCAGAGATATTTGAAGCTGCAACACTGCTGAGAAGTGTGTGCTGATGGGCAAGGGAAGAGAAGGCAGGTACAAATACTGCCTGACAGCAGGAGGAAATGCTAGAAGCAAAGCCACATTCCAAATACCAGGTAATCATTTTCCTTATTTAGGTCAGGGGAATCATCTCAGTCACATATTGTGAGCCTGCTATTTTTGTACAGACCAGCTTTCACACTGAGCAGAGACACAATGCTTCCTGGGTTTTGTTTTTTTAAAAATAATCCTTAAGAAGACACTGATGCCAATTCCAACACTTAAAGCGTTACACAGGTCAGGCCATCTGTTTCTTAACTTGGAAGGGGAGGAGAGAAAACTGGATAAAAACACCTTTCCCTAGCCTTTTACATAAATCTAAAGCACAGAAATACTCTCCAATAAACCCCAAATTAGCTAGCATACATTGTCTGTTTCCTCCTAATCCCACTATGAAGTATATTTAAAGAAAGGAAATCAGCAGTAATGAAAGCACCTCAAGAATCTACTGAAGAAAACTACTTCTCAAAAGTCAGCTTATGGTTCAGTTTTTATCACCTCTACAAAATTTGTCAAGGTCAGATTTGTTTTAGTTTGGGGTTTTTTTTCTTAGACAGGTACTGGGATAGCTCTTAGTAAAAATCAAGAGAAGACCAAGTGGAGGGGAGAAGGGAATCTGTTGGGATAAAAGGCAAGCCCAGCATCACCAACTAGTCTTCTGGTGTCCCTCAAAACCTAAGTCTAACTTTCTCATGGACTGCACATGAAGCAGGGTCTAACAGAGGAAGATGCAGTTTTTCTCATGATGAAAGATGAGCTAGCAAAAGCCAGTACTGTTCTTCCCAAGATAGCAGCAGTATTTGTTGAACATGCATTGAAATAGTTCTTGCTTTCTCAAAATTCATGACCAGAGCATTATAAAAAGCAGTTATCATGGCTTAGGTTGTTTGAGGTGCAGTGGAAATGGTCTCTGACCACGTGGGTCACATTGCCACTGCAGAAATGCAGGTTTATCTTCATCTCTACTAGAACTCTCATCCCAGTCCCTGGTATCCACTCTGTCTTTCTAGATCTGACCACCCACAGGAACCACCCAAGACTCCTGGTATACACAGATCCTGCCTCTTGGAGTGGTGAGCAAGTTCATCTCACATCAAAGAGGAGAAACTTAGCTACACTGAATTAAAAGGAAAACTTGCTGATAGATAATTTGATTTCTTAGTCAAGAACTGCCTGTAGAAAATCAGGAAAACAACGCTGGGAATAAAGTCAGTATCAGTAACATCAGGCTGGTAAGACTGTCAAGTGTAAACACTCTCTTTTTCCCTCCTCCCCCAGAAGATAAAAATCACATAATTTTAAGTGTATTTATAAGAAGATCTTAAAGCAAGGCCTTTGGGGAAGTGGGCTCTCAAAGTCCTTGCTTCAACCCATTCAAACCATCATATATAAATCAGATTGCTTAGAAAACAAATGAGCAGGCCGGTTTTCCCACAGTTTTACAGACTGCTATGCAAGAATTCAATAGCATCTAGGAGGTTAAAAACATGTTTTCCATACACTTCTCTGCAACAACAATGAGGGCAGTGCAGAGCTAACCCAGGGCTGAACAGCAAAACAGTCATATCTGCAAACGTGCACATTCTTGGCTATAGCTGTTTACAGGTTTGTGATTCATAATTAATACCCTCAATGAAAACAACTACTCGTGTCTGAAAGCCCTAAAGCCACAACGAGCTAATTACTAATAAAAGCTCCACAGTCTCAGTTAAGCTGTGGGAATGCAACCAGGCACAGCAAATACTGCAATGGTGGCAAAGCTTGAACACTCTGGCTACTTTTTGACAAACCAGGGTCAGTTCTGCCCCTTCCCCTTTCCCTCAAAAATAAAACACCTTGCTCCCCCATATAACACAAAGGAGGATGAAGAGACAAGGCAGCCAAAGCAGGAAAAACGAAACAAAACAAAATACAAAAACCCCAGACCCAGGTGTCCCATGGAAAACCAGGGAGCTTCAGTGCAGCCATCACCTGTGGTCAGGCTGGCAGCAGCAACAGGACACCCTGAGAGGTACTGTGCAACCAACATACTGGATCTAAATGTTACTTTTTCCAGGAAAAACTAACAAGCTGGTTTGAGAGATACAGATTTTTAGGGTTTTTTTTCAGGACTCTTAAAGTTCATTTTTCAGGGGCAGAAAGGCCAGATGCAGCTACTGTGCCAGAAGTGTAACGAAGACTTCCAGACATATTTTTCCTCAGTTTTTCTCACACACTTCAAGTTTTTTTACAGCCCCAGTGGACAGTACAGTAAGTTTTCCTCTATTTGAAGTCTTTTAGATTTAAAAATAGAAGTGCCAAGATGGCTCTTAAATCAACAGCCAGTTAGAAGTTTGTCTAATTACCTGAGACTTCTCCATAAGAAATTCTCAGTTAGTAACTGCACTAGCCAGGTATGTGGCACAAGTTTAGCTGCTGCCTGTACACTAGGGAAGTCTACTCCCATCAGGCTGTGATTGGGATCAATAAGCCAAGCAGCTGCATGGCATGCCTTGTTGGAAGCTCAGCACACATAACTAGAACATAATTTGGTTTATAAAAATCAGTATAGATGGAAGTTTCAACACACTGTTTGCAGCTATTAATAGCTGTTGTGCTTATGTTACTAGGCAGTCAATCTACAAAGAGAAAACTCAACAGTGTCAGGATCATCCACCCCCTTGGCCTGTGCCTTTCAGCAGTTTTGGTACCAAGAGCAGTGAAGTGTTGTTATCAGCCACGAGTGGCTGTCTGTGCTGGACACGCTCTGCTGCGCACAAGTGCCGGACACGCTCTGCCCACCCAGGCCCAATTAGCAGGGATGGGAGCAGAGATGTTCCAACCCATCATGAGACAATTATTACTGCTAGATCACACCAGCAGCAATTGTGTCAATTAACAATGAGGCTGACTAGAGGTATTTGTTCTGAAATTTGGGATTACAAGGTCAGGACAATGCTCTATTAGCATCAAATCTCAAAGGTCATCTTTATTTTCCTGCTGGCTTGTGTATGACTGCTGCCAAGCTGTAAAGCAGCAGCACTTTCTGAGGGGTCTGATTTGTACTTCAGTGCTGTTGCTGAGTGTTTGGTAAATGAAGAAAAGGAGTCAGGAAAAAAAAAAAGTAATCCACAGCTCTTGCAAAATTCAAACTATTCTCACGAACAAGCTGCTATGTTTGGGCATAAAACAGGGACAACAGACCAGATGTGAGTAGTGAATATTCATGTAGCTGTTTCTGTTTAAAAATAGGTCCTTAAGCACAATGTAAGTTGACTGACTCTAATAAACTCCCCCCCTTTGAAAGAATAACCATTTCTGACATCTAAAAAGTTAATCTGGTTCACTGGTGCATTCAGACTTTGTTTGTTTGTTTCTTTTATTTAATAGTCATCGCTTCATGAAGATGAACTGCTCTAAGTGTTTTGGAGGATTCACATGTGTTTTGAGATCTGGGTGGTCAAAATGGCATAATCTTGGAAAGTCACAACAGAATTGCCAATGCAGCACTTGTTACAACTAAAAGGCCTCCACGCACTGTGACCAGATCTAATTCTCTACCAGAGGAGGAATTTGTGGGAATAGAGGGAAAAGAGCAGGTGGTAACTCTTGCTTAAGACACAGCATTGTTACACTCCCTTCAGAGTAAGACTTAACATTTAATATCCACACAATCCTGTTGGTTATAAGCCAGTAAAGAAAAAGTGTTGTTTTTACATCTCAGGAGCATGAAAATTTCACAAGTGTAAAATTAACAACTTCATTTCAGCAAGGCTACTGAGCTACACAGCTCCCACACCAGCTGCATTCAGAACCCACATGTCTGATGTGAAATCAGGCCAGAAGCATCAGGGTGAAGATGCATCAACTCCTTCCTCTTGTGCACAATCTTCAAACATTATCAGTATTGATCCTTCCTTCAAGTCAGACCATCTCCAGACTCTTAAGTAAGAGAGGCCAAAAGAGCCAGAAACACAACACAACTTTGCTATGGGACAGGCTTCTGTCACAGCAGATTTTCAGCCCCATTGAAAAAGAAGGCAAGGAGCTTTGCTGTACTTGTGTTCAGAAAGGCATGAAATATGCCCTCCTATTTGATGTGGGATATCAAAGCAGGATTAATTTGCAAGTTGCCCCAACAGTGTATGACCATGAACATGACCCCAGCCCAGTTCTAAACACGAGTATATGTGCATGACTGACATAACCAAGTGGTTTGAAAGAGCAGAAAACTGGAAGCAGAGAGAAGCAGAGAGAAGCAGAGAGAAGCTTCTCTTATTCCAAAGGGCTTAGAATAGATGCAAATCTTAAAATGTTCATCAGCACTTTTCCTGTCCTCAGTACTGACCTTACCACTGAAGCACCAGGGCAATTTGGAAAAGCTGCTGAAGACAAGCTGTTAAATCATCTGGAGAACATCCTAGAGAGTGGAATACACCAGGTTTTCCCCCTCCCCTACCTTCCTACAACACAAGCCTGCAGGTAATGTTTCACTGAGCAATAAGGCGAGAGAGAAGCCACTAAGAAATCTTATAAGATAAAGAGCAGGAATAAATAGTTAAAGAGGGTCAGTTTTCCTTGGTTATTCCTTATCAAGTCAAGCTGTAAGCTAAGGAGATGCATCCTTAACCTACAGAGCTGACTGCCAGACCTTTTCCATTCTGAACTCGAATGTAACTATTAGGTGAACTTTAACATCACAGATACTGTGCAGAAGTAATCACTTAAGATTTCTTTGCTTTTGGGTGATATTTTGTTCCACTTGCAGGAGATCATGTGAAGTAGATAATCAAGTCCAGCAAACTGGTGACATTGCTATGGATTTGATACTGTTCTGGTACAACACAACACAGATAAGACAAACAAAAAGAAAGAACAACCTTGTTGTTCTTGTCTTTCTTGAAAGAACAACCTAGAATTCCAGTAGAATTCTTATTTTCAGTTAGAGCTTATTTTTTCTTCAGCTTAGTTTCATTAGTCAACATACATTATAACAGAAAGAGTCACTGGTTGATGAGCTGCTTGAAGGCCCTGTATGGAGTTCAGTGGTTCTGGCAAGGAAAAAAGTTTGTAACTACTTGGCAGAGGCCAGTTTTTAAACAGTATTCACCAAAAATTAAGACACATGGTTATATGCTATACAAGGCACAAGTTACACGCTGCACTTTGTTTCCACGTAAAAGAGAAAAGGTGAGTTACTTACTTGCTGTTTTTTAAAATGAAGACAGAGTTGACTGACTACAAAACCTAGAGCAGTGAGAGACTTCAAACAGTTTTAGCTGAAGATTATGAAGTCTGCAGAGCAAGAGCACCTTTTTTATTCCTATGGGAGGCCTGTCTGGCTATGCAAGTCTGAGGGCAGGATTAAGACACTCCATTTCCATAGATGTGTTTATTATTTGCACGTATAATTCCATGAAAACCCTTGAGCGTTTGATGGTTCCCTACTAACCTGCCCCAAATTCAGTGCATGCAGCTTACAGCACCCAAGCTGTATATTCTCACAGTAATTTTCCACCTCTCCAATAAGCAGATGTCTTCTAAGTAACCTCCAAGTTCCTGCAACTTGCTTTTTTTCCACCCCCTTCAATATTCCATCTTGTACCCAGGATTAAAGTCAATTTCTACCTGCAATATTTATTAACATTTCTGTTTAGACTTACCTAGGATATTGGCAAAGCTCCAAGGTAAGCAATTGGATTCAAACTCTGAAATCCTGTTTTAAGTAGAATGTATTTTTGTTTATTTATAGCCACTATATCAATTTTATCTGATGATTTATAGAAGTCAGGTCCAAGTCATCTTCTGTGGAACTCAGAGTCAGCATCCATGTTATCAGTGTTGAACTCACAGAATAAGGATGGTGGGGTAAGTAGGGCCAGCATTTGCAAAGCAGGTTGCTGAGCTGCTCTCCAGAATGGTAACAATTTAGTAGGTGTGCTTCTTCCTAATCCTAGCCATGACACCTGCAACGTTTCATCGTTTTACAGTTGCCAGAGCATTCCGAGCAATACTAGTCAGACAATCGCTGCCCCAAAGGAACAGGATTCCAAGTATTTGCCATCACAGAGGGGCAAGCACCTTTTTCCACATCAGGAGCTTTTTACTCAATTTCAAAGTAATTTCTAAACACTTCCTACACACATGAATTGCTGTGAAAGAGGCAAGCTGTACTCCTAACCTCTGCTTTGCCACTTGGCTGCTTAAGTCATATGAGAAGCTACTTGCACTGTACAGGATGCAAACATGCAAAATGCACTTTCACCCTCACTCGGACCCCACAGAGGTCAATTTCTGAGGAAGCAGTGTTAACTGATATTGTTATCACATAATTATACACAGAACACAATAAACTGAAGGTCTGGGAACATTCCAAATACCAAGAGACAATCTTTAAACTAGTAAAAAGACTAAAAGAAGATTCCCCTCACAGCAAGGGACACTGCAGTACTGTTTAAGGGACTGTTGCATGTCATCTAAACAAAACAGGCTTGTCTTGGTGACAGGTTTTGTTACCTCTGTCAACCCAATCCTGAGGCTTGACCTCCTATCATTTTGCCCACATGCTGGGAGGAAAAGGATCATGGCAGACATTGATCATGTGCAGACATTGCTGCTGATGGAGGGACAGTTGAATACCAATGGCTCAGAGGACAAGATAAAATGGTTTTCCCTGACAATAGGCTTTAAACCAATTTCCATCTTCTCTACATGCACAACTCACTTGATCTGTTTCCAAGTACAACTCATTCCAATACAGGACAGGAGAAGCACAGTAAGCCTCCCTAGATGGCCAGACAGCCAAGTACACCAGGGAATACACCACATCTAACAGAGGAGCTTTCAGAGCTTACGGAGGACGAATTTTAGAGCACACCTGCACAAAACAGAGAAGAGGGAGCAGTACAATGACAGGTCTAGCTTATGCACCTCTTTCAATTTCAGGTATTGACAGTACCACGGCGTCGGGCAGTCTCAGGGCAGAAGGGTTACTCAACACTGGTCTGTGGGGATCACCTAAGAGAAGAGGAAAGGTGTGTCAACACAACCTGACAGCTACAGAGACAGCTGACAAGAGCAAACAATGCTAGAACAGACACTGGGTCTCCATGGACTGCCAGGAGAAGATAGTTACAGTCAGACTAACAGGCTCCAGACTACACCCAGGTCAGTGCTATCCGGCAGGAGCCAAGGAAGGTTCAGACATCAAGATAATCTCACCACTGCCTTAAAAGGAATGGAATTAATGACCACCAGCAAAAAGACCACAGCTTTGTGAAAGGTCAAACACATGCTTCCTGCCAAGAAAGAGACCCTGCCCTCTCAGTGACACCAACAGCAACCAATAAAGCTTCCCACTAGTCTTCCTCTGCTGTAACAAGCTCCAGTTCCCATGGGATTGTCAACTCTGAGACACAAAATTGTACACTAGGTGACATCTCCCATTCATCCTGGCACACCCACTAAACTTACAGTGGTCACCAACATGAAATAAGAAGACAACACTGCTCAAAGTGTTGTTGCTTTGCTCATAAACCCTAGAAGGATTTAGCTCCTCCTCACTGGCCTGAGAAGGAACCATTGGTGTACAGTTTCTCTAATCCTCGATTGTCTTCTGCATTACTGAGACCACACAGATAAAATAACAGCAGATACTCAAACGAGAGGGAAAGGCATTTTTTTCACCTTAAATCACATGCTAGCCCAAGAAAAGTCTGTGTTTTGTGCTTAGTTTTCCTGCCACATTACGATGACCACTTGAATTGACTGCAGTAGCTGAATCTGCAGGCTCAGAGCTGGGAATGTGTCCATCCAAAGAACAGCCTTGACCTCCTGGACTGTTTGCCACAGCACAGTATTCTCTGCATCATGGCTTTGGGTGCTTACTGGATATGTGCCTATTCAGAAAAATATTTCGCTTACTCAGCGAAGCACCTTTATGAAAGTATCCAGAAGGACAACAAATGAGTTGGATTTCTGCCTGAACCAGCAAATGGTTCTGCAGGCCATGATCCCCTCTGGCTGCATCCCTGCACTAGGAGGAGCAGGGAGATCAGACATGGATGTCTGCGAACACCAAGTACCTTAATGCATGCCCTTAGAAAGGACAGACTTAATGGCTATGAAAAGTAAAGTTCAATCCATACTTACAAAAATGGATCAGCACAGCTAAACAAAGGTAAAGATATGTGCCTGCTCATTATGGAGTGGTTGGACTAGATAATCTTTAAAGGCCTCTTCCAACCCAAACTATTCTATGACATTGTGCCAGTTTGTGTTCCCTTATCCAGTCTTAGGAAGAGGTACAGAAATGAATTAGATAAGAATCATATTCCAAGAGTCTCTTAATGCCTCGTTAAAAAAATAGAGGAAATATAAGCAGAGATGCTTTCAGGCATCTTGAAGAATTCCCATCTGATTCAAAGTCTTCCAGAAGGAATTACCCAACTGGACTGATCACACTTAACTTTTGACAGGGTTCAGCAATCTGGCAGAAGCATTGTTGCAAGGATGTATTGGGAACTGCTGAGTGTTGTGCAGGTGGTATACTACTGTAACAGAGATCAGTATTTGCTTCTGCTCTGGTCGAGAAGCAGCAGTGAGAGACCATGACTGCTCAGAGCAATGGTCAGGTTGTTGGGGACTATCCTCAGTTTAAAGAGACCACATCTTTCCTGGCTTTGCTTTTTTATTTTTCATAGACGTGAATAATTGCTGTGAAGTGCCCCAGAGACCAGAACTGGAAGAAGCACTAGGTTAAGGGCATCTCTGTGAGGAAACTGAAACAGAACCAATATATAACCCATGCAAGTATCCAGTCTGGTTATTTATCTTTAAAATCCACATTTACAGTAGCTGCACCCATTCTCTAGCCTGTAAAAACAGACAGGCTCTCCAGGATAACAGGTTATGTCTCTTTCAGATAATGTTTTATCAGACTAGATTGTGTTGCATCCTCATAGGATATCCTCTGATCTCTCTCAATCTAACCTCTCCGTAAGAATTCTGACACCCAGCAGTAAAAAACATCCTTCCAGACTGGTTGAACTCAGCAGTCCAGAGACTCCACACTGGTAAATACCTGAAGAAACAGAAAAATGCCTCTGCAGACCAGAGAGACTGCAGGAAGAGAATACAGCCCAGAAATTCAGTGGCATTCATGGGGACACAGAAGGGAATTTCACACTTCTGCCTCATTCCACTACAAATAATTTTCATCAACTAAATCAAGGGTGCAACAGTAGAAGGCAGATGGTGACAGAGAAGTCAGGGCTGAAAGCAGATGAACCACAGAGGAACATAATGCCATGTTGAGTTTCCAAGCCTGAGTTTCCTTTATTGTCCAGACAGACTGCCTACTTTGCCCTCCTATATGGCTACGAAGGGATGGAAAATATTGAATGCATCATTGTAATTAGAGAGCACATGATGGAGTTATCTTCATCGTGACTGATCTGTGGACACACACAAAGCAGACTTTCAATATAATGACTGCTACTCTTAGACAAGGCGTACCAGTGGGGAAAGACACACTCAATCCCTTCCTTACACACCAGAGAGCTCAGCAGTCTTACCAACACACCTCAATGCAATGCAAACAATATTGCATTAATGTATTAATCTCCTCCCTCACTCTTATGATCCAAAATTCTTTTGATTTGGGAAAAGTCATTTGTAATAAATGGTAAAAGTCACTTAGAAGCCCCTAAGGCTCTAAGTACACATTTACACCACCAGCCATTTGGAGGATTAAGGCGTGAAAATACATAAAGTATGAACTCTCAAAATGCCTGCAAGAGCCTGTTTACAAGTAACCAGAAACACAGCATCTAAATAATTTGTATAAATCCTCAGTCACTGTGTGAACAAACCCAGCTATCTGAGTTTCAGCTGTGTGCTCTACTTGGCTATAGAGCAGCCAAGTGTTTCTGTATTTGCGATGCCTGAATTATAAAGGAGAATGAATCAGCCTTGAAACAAAGTCTGAAGCAAAACTTGAAACAAAGTTCTTTCATCAGTTTCTAGTTAATGGCTACAGATGAAACAAATGGAAAGCAGTTTTCATCCTCATGCTGTGTTGGTCCCCCTCTGGTGAAGGCAACATTAAAAGATTACATTGATAAGCTAACTGAACAGACAGGGTACTGGGAGCCACACTAGGATCTCTTTCCACCAGAAATCTTCCAACTGGGTTACAGGGACCAAGCACCACCAAGGGAGACCAAAACACCATCAGCCTGACTGGACAATACACATGCACACATTGCCTTCACTTTGGACTAATTCATTCATAGCCCATTCCAGCAGTTTTGCTGGCTTCAGATGTCTCAAAACAGACACTTGGCAATAACCTGGGAAAGTGGAAGTTTTTTTAAATAAGCTTTATGTTGAAATAAGTCACTTAACTGATATCTCAGTTTTTCAATTTTGTGGAGGTAGCAGAGATTGTCCTTTGCTGCACCACGGGCTGTTGCTATTTTGACCATAAAGGCGTCACTAAAAAGATGTCACATTCTGTAACATCTTTCCATCTCATGTTTAGGCATGTTTTCATTTTCATCTAAAAAGAGTCTGTACGAAACCTGATACACCAAGAAAACCAAGTGATGCCTCTCCCCTTACCTCAATCTAGAAAAAACAGTGTCTAACTGAAATGCTGTCATTTAACACATTTAGCAAGCCAGCTATTGAAAGACCAATAAGACCGTGTTCAAGAGATGTATTTTTACTACGACGCTTGAAATTCCAACTCCTGCATGATTCACTTTGCCTCTTTTCAGCAGATCTAATAATACCACAATATGCAGCATCATTGTAACACACCAGATTCTAGTCCTTGAAGGCCAGGTGGTTTTAATTTCTTTGTTAAGCATGCATCATTCAGGCTGAAGCCTTCATAGAACCTCCAAGATTTTTTTGAAATTTAGTTTCATCAGAGAGCCAACAGCATCCTGTAGCCTACCAGGCCCAGAGAGCCAGCACAGATTAAATATATCTTAACCACCAGTCTCTTTTGTGCTTGCAGCTCACTAGTGGCTCTGCCTTCAGCTGCAGATCTGTTACAAACACACATCAAAACCCAGAGTGATCGGCACATCAAAAAAGATCCCTTTGTCCATCATGTCCTGTGCACCATTTCCACTTTCAGTTGTGCAAAATGTCTTACAGAGGAGTCCAAGACAAAGCCTTGAATGTGTTACTCTAAGGTACCAACACCTGTGACACACCTGGTACTAATTTCATTATTACAAATCTGACATCTGCAGGCATAAACAGTGACATTTTGGTTATCTAGAAAAGTTACTGCTAAATAAGAGCTTTTATGAGTAGCTATATGACAGTTACTCAAAATGTCAGATTTCAGGTTCTACCTTCTCATAACTCAGTTTTATTCAATAATATTCTTGATCATGTTTTTTGTTTTTTTTTTTACCCTGAGAATTTCAGGACATTTCCCTAACTTTGTGCTGCAGTCAAACTGTTGTCTACCACAGGAAAAGCAAGAAGTTGTTTGTGAGGGATATTTATTATTTCATCCTTTTTCAATAGCAGAAGCAAGGCTATTTTAGGAAGGGAAGAAAAAACCCCAAACTAAACAAAAACACAACACCTAAAACCCCAGCCAACCAGAGTTACACAGGCAGGTAGCTGTCCCACTGGCCAATTTAACTCCTTGGATTTCAAGAATATCCCTTCTCACCCTATGCTTCATATTTTTCGGGCACTATCTTGGTTGTTCAAACCAACCCCTCACAGAGAGCCAGTTTTCCAAGTACCAAGCACTCAACTTTCCCTGAAAACCTGGTACCTTCCCTGGTACGCTGGACTACAGAGAAAACCAAGCAGCATCACTTGCAGAAAGGCTGCCCTGCACAGCCCTGCACACCCACAAGGCCCAGGACATTTCCTGATTTCTTCCACGTGCACTGATCTCTTCCACACTCAAATTACCCCTGTTTACAACTCACAGGGACTCATGTTAGACTGCACTGCTCTTTCTACAGTGCAAAGTTTGACAGATTGAAATGATTTGCATCTCATTTCTCTCTTGTTGAGGAACGTTATTTGCCAGTTCACCACAACACTTAATAATCCATATCACAGTATAATCCTGTAAAGTTAGAAAATGAGGAAGACCTGTGTTTTCCATAAGATATTCCTTATAGACAGAACATACATACCTGTGCCAAACCTTCTCCACAACAACCTCAAACCTTTTAAAGCAGCCACACTTACTATTTGATTCCCAAATTCAAGAAAACATTTGAGATAACAGGACAAAAAAGCCAATAAAAATCTTTTAGTGAAGGAATAAATCCACAATACATTTTTATGATATCTGAAATCCTATGCTAAGTCTTCCAAATGCAAAATTATTTAAGTCATTATTGGAGGGGAGAAAAAAAAATAGAAAGGAAAAAGCCCACAAACTTCAGAGAACAATTTGTCTATCCCTGAACATTCATAGCACACAGTACTGACTATTTTGGCATGTTATCTCCCAAGAGGAAAGGCAATGGGAGGAAAATTGATTTGCTCTGTCATGCACAATGAAGCAACTGCTCATCTCAGGCAGTCACATTTTATCATGCTCTATCAACGTGTAACACAGCATTTTCAGCATGAAGAAAACCTTCATGCTCTACTTTAAAGAGCCCGGAGACTCAATCTTTGGCAGTCATATACTTAAATGTCCAATTTAAGCCAAAAAAAGACAACATGGAAGGTAATTATAGCATTTTTGAAATTGAAAAGCTTCTCTTCTTGGACATAAGGCAAATTAAAGTAATGTTTCAGGGTCAGACTATGATGTCCAACCAGTGTCTGCATCTGAAGAAGGCAAAGGAAAGACAATCCAGTCCTCAGAGGGAATTCTCTTCTGTGGCCATGTACAAGACCAGCACTTGGGCTAACGCTGCTCCACAAAAACACCTTCCTATCAAACCCACTTGAGGATGCACTGCTCCCTTCAAAGTCCACAGGAAGTAGGTACCTAAAGATTTGTAGCACTTGGAGCCAAGTCACATTTCAAAAAGCTTCTTTCCTCTCTCCCCATATTTACTCATTATCTGGCAGAGTGTCTGTCATTTACTTGTTTTCCACTGACCTAAATGCTTCACCATAGGCAGCAGACAGGTACCACAGGCCCCCCTGGGTACAGAGCTCAGTAAGGTATAATTCAGTGTAAAATGTTAGCCATTACAAAGCATAGCAGGTATGCTATGCAACATCAGGTATTCTGGTGTGAGAAAGAGATCAGGGAATTGTCTCAAGCCTTCCTAACATGCCATATGCACAAAGGAAGTAAAGTACCACTATCAGACACACGAGATTAAGTCCACTGAGTTTTAAAAGTGACTGAACTGTAAGTTTATAGTGGATGCAGACAATCAAGGTTACACTATGAAGCACTGTAGAATAATACTGATTTTTAATATTTAGTTGACTTAGTTTTCTAAGCAATTTGCCTTTTGGAAGAATAGAATTTCTTTGCTTTCCTTTTAGAATTCATCTGTCTGAGGTGATATCTGCCCAAAAGGCAGAGAAGATTAAAAAAAAACAAAAAAGAATAAAATATTTAGACTTTCTCCATTGATTTAACCAAGGCTGAAGACCAATTTTTGCATTCTCTTTGGTGATTTACTTGTTGAAAGGCTATGTTGATCTCTACCCCCCTACATTAAATTATATGCATCTTCTTGACATCTAAAAAACCGAAGTTCTAAAGGACTACTTAAATGCAGCTTCTCTATTTATTTATAAAAGGACTTTTCACTACACGCAACTCTCCTGTGCCTTTACTGAGTTTCAGAATATTATTCACTCTGGAGAAAACACAATGTTAGTCTGGCAGATGTTATGTGGCTGAAGGCAAGAGGAAGAGCATTTCAGACTGAGGCAGGAAAATCAAGTAAATCTTCTGAGAATATTGTTAGCTACTGAAAAGAGATACAGTTTTTCAGGTACTATGGAGGTTCAACTCTAAAAGCAGTGGAACAGCAATAATATGACACTAGAGAAAGAACTGAACTTTTTTTTTCTCCGAACAGGACCTTAACAATTCTTCCTAAGAAGTAATGTCCCTGAAGGCTTCCTAGCTTAGTCACCCAGAAAACAGAAGTGGTTCCCACTTTACAAGGTCTCTATTTCTCATACTCTTGCCTGGCTTAAAAATGGGAAGACTAGACTGCTCCAGCCTAACATCTACATCTTTGCAAGCCACCAGTGTCTCAACACTAATTTGGGAGGTGCAAACTTATGGCCAAAAGCATTCATTGCTGATTCAGTCTGTGGCTTCCCTGCTTTTTCTGGGATGCATCCACCATCCAGTCTAATGGGAGCTGATGTATTTCCCCAAAACTACAAGGGTAGGACCCAAACTCCAGTGCCTAAAGCTTTTGCTGCTGCTGAAATGCCATACAAAGATAATTCCACCAAGCTGCAGAGTACAGCTGGAGCCAAGTGCCAGAGCAGGTATCTTCATCTCTATCACAGTCACATACAGGCAGCAGCCCTGCTTCCAACAAATCTAAGACCAGCAGAGTAACATTTTCCTTTGTTTTAGGCAAAGTGAATTAAAAAAATAAAAAAAGGCATGCTTTTTTCTTTTTTTTTTTTTAAAAAAAAAATCTCTTTCCTTCAGCAAAGCCTGAAGAAAACATTTAGGTTCCTGCTTGCTCAAATACACAGTGCACGCAGCACTAGCAGGGGCATACCTGACCCCAGGAGAGCAGAGAAAAGCAAGGGAATGTGCAGAAACCACCTCAAACCCAACCATTGGGAAAGGGTTGCTGACACAAGCAGGTAAAGATCTACACCCTCAGCTCAGTGACAGACACCCTGCAGCACTCTGAACATGCCCCAGGCACATGAGTACCAACAGGCCCAGGGCTTTGCCAAGAGTTAAAGCAGGGAAGGAAGAGAGGAGAAGATGGCAAGCTGGCAGTGGTCCCTGACACTCTCCAGAGACTGCAACAAAAGCACCAACTCCCCTGCAATATAAAGCACCCTTAAAAATGTAAGCCTGAAACAACTGGCCATGCTACCCTACTGCAGTACCTTTGGTTTTCTGCAAAGGAAAACCTGAGCTGAGAGCTGCTCTGGAACAGGGGAGGCCTGCTGAGGTGAGCTGGGCTGAGCTACTGCTGCATGGTGTGGGGAGCTCCAGCCCAACCACCCCCAGAATCAGCTCCAGCCCATGGATTAATCCATCCTGGAAGTCCAGACTAAAAGAGAGACATAATGGTAAAGAGAGGGTATAGCCCTGCTGCTGATGCAAAGAGCACTCTGCCATGCTCACCTGATTTTCACAATTTGGGACCTTCACCAAGTCTCTGCTCTGCCTAAATCCTCTGTCTGCAAAAGTGAAGCAGCCTGCCTGGAGTTAACAAATCCTTTGACCAGCTTAGAGACAGTCTTGGCTGTTACATCTCCTCATTCCAGAACATTTCCATGACATGATGCAGTTATTTCTGTTTCTAACCATGAAAATAAATATGGGGCCGATCTCATTAAAATCTCTCAGAGCCTTTGATGTAATTTTAATATATTACCACATTTCTGTTCTTACAGTTCTCTTGGGCAGAAGTGACACAGTTTTCCAACTGCTCTACCCAAAGCAGGCTGTAACACAGGTTGGTGTGAGTCAGCTCTCCCTGCACACAGCAAAGCAAAGCCATCTTTTTTGATGTTGTAATTCTCAGCACAGTCTTCTCTGCTTAATATTCACTATTTCCTCTGCTGAGAAATAAGACCTGCAGGTGCTTTACCCAATAGGTGACCGTGCAAGAGCTAAACCCCTGCTGCTGAACTGCTCTTTGCCAGCTTCTTGCAGAGCCCTTTTTCTGCACACCTTCTCATACGTCTGAAAGTTTCAGAAGCAGCACAGTCACTCCCTTCCTATAGCAGGGAAATACAGGACAACAGCAAAGGAAGAATAGTCATGCTATAAACCACGTAAAGGCAACTTTTTGGGGACTCTCTCCACTCACTTTGGCCAGAGTCAAATAGGGCACAGAATGAACACCACTGTTCCCATGCATCTGTATTCAGTCACCTTCTGCAATCATTCTGCTTTGAATGCTACAAAAAACATGGTAATACTCCACAGCTGTTTCTTAAAAAAAAAAAAAAAAAAAAAAAAAAAAGAAAAAAAACCAAACAAAACAAAACTCTACCCAAAANATCATTCTGCTTTGAATGCTACAAAAAACATGGTAATATTCCACAGCTGTTTCTTAAAATAAAAAAAAAGGCAAAAAAACCCAACCAAAACAAACTTCTGCCAAAAGAAAACAATTAAAAACACCATTGGGATTTAACTGCTCTAAAAATGCAGTTCTCACCTGCCCCTTGCACCAGACAAGTCCTTAAAATAAGACCATTCTTAAAAGAGCCTATTTTTAAAGACACCCTACAAGGCACATCTAGATCATCTCATTTCCCAATAGAATTTTCACATGAGAACACACCCAAGATTAACATACAAAATATAGGATTTGGATATCAAAGAATAATTAAGAAAAAAAAAATCAAATCACTGGAAAACACTATTAGAGAAACAACACCGGGGAGGGAAGCAGAACACAGAAAAAAAATAGACTTGCAGGCTAGCCAGCAAGATCATCCACTGCAGTGCCACCCAGAAGGTGAGAGGTTGGGGGAAGGGGTAGAGGCACATTTACACAACTAATTTGTTTGACAGACTGAAAACATCTGAACGCACGTTTTCATCTCCAACTGCAAGGACAAAAGTGAGAAATGTTATACATGTTCACTTTACTTGAAGTCACATCTTGCCAGTCAGTTCAGTGGCTGTCACCTTAGGACATCACATCTCTTAATTCTATTCTGTGGTGTGGCAGTGGTTTGTTCTTTGGCTAAGCAGCAGCAAGGAGACTCTGCAGTAACAACACATTACCTCCATTTCCTTTCCCGCAAGGAAAGCAATCAATATTTTATGACAAAAATTCCTGGCTCATAGTCCTATAGCTTTGTACAGCTGATCTTTGCAGCAGTTCACATACTGATGCTGCTTCTGATCCCCAGTCCATGTGAAGGGCAGTTAAACATTATCTATTCCATATTTTTAGAAGAACTGAGCATTATTTACTTTTTTATGCATTCTTTGATGGGAAGCCATAAAGCCCCCAAATTGTCCAGACAGAAAACAACTCTAGCCCTGAGGAACAGTTAACCACATCCTCCTTTTGAAGGTTCTGTGAACAAATACTCAGCAAAAAGCTGAGTTTACGTAGAACAGTTTTATAGATGAGAGTATTATAATAAGCATTACAGGACATGAAGCAAACAGTGGGAAGCTGGTGTCCTGGAACAAACTTGTGAAAGCATGAAAGGGGGTCACAAGCACAATCCCCAGCAGTCACAAGAACCACTCTTCTGCAGGTGAGGATTTCACATTCTGATCTGAAGACCCTCTTGCTATGGAAGTGATTGACTGTCACAGCTATAGAAAAGAGCTGGTGACACACATGGAAAAGGAATCCTTTTGCCAGCAGATCTTTATATAGCTGCTAAATATCCCTGAGCCTTACCTATTGACACAGTCACATCCCTGCTACACAGCAGTGTAGCTCTGTACATGCCATACTCTAAGCACAATCAAGGATGTTTTGATCCACAACTATTTCAAGACTAATACTTTCCTGGTGCTGTTATAGGGCATTGCTTCAGTTCAAATCACCAGCGCCTTCTGTACACATCACAGGTACCTGGGGCTCCCAAGAGAACATGCAATTTCTATCAGTAAAATCACTCTTTTGCTGGCGAAACTCGAAAAAAACCAAAAAAACCAAAGCATTATGAAACCATTGCCCATCTAACTGCATTTATACCAACACTGACAAATATCATCCCTGACTAATTTCCCTTCCTGACATAAAACATTAGCAGGTAGTTAATGCCAAGTGAGCTTAAAAGATCAGCAGTTACTTGCTCAATACTTAAAAGGATCCCAAATGTTTCACAGGACATTGCTGTGTCTTCTCCATACAGGCCAGTAATGCAGTGAATTTAGCTCTGACACAAGATTTTAAAAGTTTTTTTTGTTGCTCTTGGTGTTGAGGTCAAACAAAGGGTTCTCCAAGCAGAGAGCATGCAACCTGGAGAAAATTATCAGTGAACAAAGAGTCTTCTCAAATTCAAAACACTTTTCATTCTCACTTCTGAATCTCCAGGCTCTTAAAAAAGGCCTTAAAATTGTGACAGTGTTTTCCTCATATTTTTAAAATAAAAGAAATTATGGAAAAGTAATTTGTGCAAACAGCATTAATCAAATACAGTACTGCTTGCAGATTTCAGCCTTTTCAGCCACATTCAGCAGGCTTCCCCTGGTGCCATGCACCAAAGCTTCCTCAGCATTTAGCTTCTTTTTCTGCCTTACCTCTGCTACTTTTCCACTCAGAAAAAATACTTACAGAAATAACCAATGAAACCTCTGCATGTTGCAAGACTTCATGGAGCATGAAGTCATGGAGAGGTGTCTGGTCACCATCAGGCAACTGTTTCCAGAAAAGAAACTGTATTCTTATGTTTTTATTCAAGAACAAACGGTATTGCTTCTATCAGTGTCCATCATCCCAAATGTTATCAGGCAGGTTTAGCAGATCTCTGTACAAAACTCTGTGAGCAAAAAGTATTCTTCAGCAGCACCACAAAGGAAGAACTGCAAACAAGTCACATTTTGCAAGGCTGGGCTCTCTGCTCTTGGTAAGGGCAAGAAGCATCTGCAGATCAGTGAAACTGGGACACAGAAGCTGAAGTGAGGAGAAACTGAGCAGAGTTAGGCTGAACCCTTGGACTGGAGGGCAAGCGCTCATTAACAAGGGGAACAACTTGGGAATAACTCATTACTTCCTACCTGCTTTATTCCAAATCTCCCACACCCAAAGAACTGATTAACTCTCACTTGGAAAGGCAAAAACCCCGCAAGGCAGGGAATGTGCAGGGGGAGGCACAAGCAAAGGGAAAAACCCTGGATGGCCAGGGCCTAGTGGCCTACATGCAGCTGAGATGAAGGTAGAAGTTTTAATTTTACTTCCACAGATTTTAACAGCAGTAAGAGCCAGGGCTTACTCAATTGGGATTCCTAAAAATAGCACTTGCCTAAGTAACCACACAGGACCACATGGGGCTCTATTTTCCTTAACTAGCTTTTGATCTAATGGAATTCTTCGGTTAAGTAAAAGAAGAAACAGGGTCTTTGTGGTGAAAGCACATGACCAGGAGTTAGGAAAACTGGCTTCTCCTCCACACTGCGACAGATTTGTTGTTTAGTCTTTCGTGCAAAACAATGTAGCTTTTAAAGTACCTTTCCACCTCAGACCAAAACCTGTGACTGCATTTAAAAGCTGAAACATCCGTGCCAGCTTTGCTCCTTCCAGCCAGCCATGCAGCCAGAGCTCAGTGCGGACACAGGCTCTGTCCATGAGCCAGACAAGGATTCAAACAATGATCCTGGTTGCACTCCACACCTCAAAGCACCTCAAAACTGGCTGCAACAGGGCTGAGGTAAGAAAAGTTTAGGTATGTCTCTACACACTGCATTTATCTTTCTGCACTGTGCTGTTGCACTGTCCTCTGCACTTCATTTGCCTCACATGGGAAGTGAAAATTAAGCTTCTTATAGATGCAAGCACAGTTAAGCACTGATAGAGTGTCTGTCTAGCACCCAAAGATGCTCAAAGCATCCCACAGCAAACCAAGGCAGCTAATGCACCCGACACAAGGAGGCAGAGCTGCAGTTCAGCGAGGCTGGAAAGCACAAGAGCAGAGCGGAAGCGACACATGCTGGTATTTCAAACAGTCAACAAGCAGCAAGTAACCTGGTAAGACCTCTGAGACCTTGACCAGGATAGACAAGCTCTGCCCTGCCTGAACCAGCTGCTTTCCTAAGTTTGCAGGACTCTACCTGCTTCCCACACCCAGGAGAGGGCTGCAAAGGGCTCACAGCTGAGGTGCATCCTCCCACCCTGTAACCTGCCAGCCCAGCTGAATGCTTTCCCCAAATGCTCCCTTTCACCCTCCCCAGCCATCGCTGAGCTGCTACAGATGAGGGCTCTCCAGACAGGATGTCCCCCAGGAGCACTTTTAGGGAGAAGACACTGGACAGCAAGAGATAAGCTGGAGTGAACTGTAACAACAAATTAACCCCTTCCCCGGCTGCTGAGAAAGTGAGCCAAACCTAAGGAGGAGACATTTCAGCAGCCACACTGCAGAGAAAGGACATAATACACCTGACAATACACTTAAACAATGCAAAACATCCTTCCCAACGCCTGCAGCAAGTCAGCTCCTATCCTAAAGATCTAACACACTTGGGCCCACAAGTGCTTGCCAAGTTGTCAACATGGCCTTTGATATCAGAAAGCTTTGAAACCCCTGCCTTAAAGGCCAGCGCTTGCTTCTCCACCCATATTTGAAATGCAAGATGCCTGAAAGCTATAGAACTATTTTAACACTGAACATGCAGGAGTCTACACCGCAGAGCGGACACGTTGGCTGGGAACTGCACTTGGAAAACTAACAAGTCCCCTACTGCTACAATAACCGTAGCTGCGTAACGGAAGACATGCCAGGGATCGCAGGAAGCTCAAGCCTTCCAGCGCTTTCTGAAATCTCCATGGGGAGATCAGGCCAAGGAGCACCTTGTTTAAACCTATGCTAAATGCCAGGATAGCTAGGAATGTGGGGCGGGGAAGATAAAGTGCCACCGTTTTCCTTAAAAAAACAAAACAAACCCACAACCAAAAAACCAAACAAAAACAACTCTGCTTAAATCAAGTTTTGCACCAAACTGAGGCGTTATGAGTGTTTGTTTTCGCTCGGGGGGTGAAAAAGGATAGTCAGTAAAATGTTATTTCCCCACACGTCAACAGAAAACCCATGCATCCCACCCTGCAACTCAAACATTACAGCTTCATGCTTTTTTCATCTAGATGTAATCCATTCTCTATTTTACGTCTGCTCCTTTTCCAGGGGGTATTGATGTAATTGCGATCTTCCAAAGTCAGAGGACATCTTCGACCCCTTGCTTTCTGAGCTTCCCCCCGACTCCACAGCTGAACCCACTACAACCCCAGCCATTCTTCAGGCCCAAGAGGACTCCACAGCACTCGAGATGCTGAGACCATATCACGTGCCATGATCCACCAGCTCTGACCATGATGGAGCACCAAGGCCCCTGCCCTCAAATCTACAGCCACTCCCACTCATTATTTCACTCATGCACAGCACAGCCATCCACCAACTCCTTGAAGTACCCTTCTCCAGACACAAACAAAACAGGGCAGCACATGTTTCAGTAGGAGTTGAGCCTTCCTACCTTGGCACAGCAATTTAGGAGCTGTAAGACAAGCACTAAGGCTGGTCTGATCCAGCCTTTTACAAGCTTTACATTTCACACTGATGTTATCAGCAAGTAAATCAAACACATTGCAAGTGAAAGAATTTTTCATATGTTTTTCCTATATGCGTTCCTCTCAACTGAGTGTTCTGGATACATTAATTGTTTTCTGACAGTCATCTTTCCAATTAAGATCTGCTCCTTCCTTCCTTCCTAATTTTGCCAGTATGTTACACAAAATTTAGTTGCTGACATGTTCCAACAGGGACAAGAGGAATGATCAGTAGAGATTAAAGTATGCCATGCATCAGCCAACTTTTCAAACAACTGACGAAACACAAAACATCTTGAAAGAAGAGGTTTACAGAGACGGCAGCTCTCTGACGATCCCAAGATCATCACCATTTCTGTCAGCTGTCTAGTGCTTTGTGTTGCATTTTTTAAAATGGCAATTAAACCCCCAAACACACACAAGAGAAGAGCCCACAAATGTTATATCTATATTTTATTAATTCAAATCCAAGCAAGACCGTATAGGGCCATCTCTAATATGTACTAAATGGCACCACCGGGGTTCTGGCTCCAGGTTACACACAGGCAGAACCATTGATAAAACTGAGATGAAATGATGTGCCCTTATGGATTACTTTCATTAACACAAACACCCACCTTCTGCAGTCTTTAGGCACAGGCACTTGTCAAGGGCTCCAAATCAAGAGCTTGTCTGGTCATAAACACCTTGGTATAGAGTGTGCTATTTTAAGAGACCAGCACCTATGGCTCAACTCCAGATGAGCAGTAAATGAACCATCCACTCAGTCCACAAACAGAGTAGCTAGTGGTAGGTTTTGTTTTCAAATAAAGATGCTACTGATTATACATCAGCAAGAAGTCAAGTTGCAAGGCATTAACTAGTATGCTCTCATCTCATTTTCCCACCAGCAACATGACTCTCAGATCCAAGTTTTATTGCTCAATAGCCACAGCTTCTGCCAAAAATCACAAGGGAGCCAGGGGGAGGGGATAGCAAATATGAAATGGGACAACAGCTGTCAAGGTAATTTGATAGCAGCAATGGCTTCTTGAACCAGTGGACACTCTTGAGAATGTGAGCCAAGGCCTCCAGGCATCCACAGAAAAGCCAAGTAAGATAAAGAGCTCGGTGAGAGAGCAGATACAGATGTCTGAGACAGAAGAAAGAACAAAGAAAGCCAAGGCCATCTAACTTCTAAGAACTTCAGTTTTCCAAACAACAACAAAAAAAATTCAGAGCAAGTGTCCAAATGAACCCTCCCAGCCATGAAGACAAACCATCTTTTGTTTGAAAAATGTTTGCAAGTTTTCCCAGTACTCTTTCCAAAAACATCTCAAAACTACAACATCCAAACAGAAGAGGAGTGAAGAATGAGCTGATAGATTAAAAGATCAAGTCAATAACCCTCTACAGGTTGAAATCTAGCTCAGTTTCCACTAACAAGTAGCCACCTGCATTATGAGATTCACATACATTAAACTTAGTAGAAGTTAATTCCTAATAGACCAATGTCCACAGTCAAAAGTCACGACCATAACAGAAAATATTCAAAAGGAATAGTTATCAGTGGAAACCCTGAAAATTTCCACACTTTAGTGGAAACTAGTTTAGTTGATCTGCTAAATGCTAAATTAACCATCCCTTCAGCAATAAGCCATATCCTTTGGTAGAACAGTCAGAAGAAAGCTCTTTTGCTTGTGTCTATGTTTTGGTAACATCAAATGGATGACAGAGTCAGTAACACAGGTGAGCACAAACAGCAAGGCTGAACGTGTTAGCTTTGACAAGTGCAGCTGAGGGAGGTCAGACACTCTAATGATTACTCTCATCAGAAGGTTTTACTCTTCTTTTTAGGACTGTTTTCGTTTTCTGTATTTTAGGCTTTAAACTTCTCCCATGCACTGAACAATTGCAGCTTTCTTACTTTCCCTCTCTTCCCAGAGAACCTTCTGCATTCTCCTCAACCACCCCTATATACAGGCTTGTCTCAGCAATATCACAGGAGTTTGCAATAGGTGGGAGAAAAAAAAAAAGCAAACAGAAACACTCACAGCTTTGTTCAGTATTATTGCCACCTGCTACAGACATGTGACACAGCAAGAAACACGTAGCCACAGATGCATTTTGGCAATGATCATGATGCAGATCAATTGTTTCTTCATGCTGAAGTCAACATTTTGACTGACACTAATGCAGTTAGTAATTTATGTTAAAAACAGCTTATTCTGATAGGAAAATTTAAAAAACAGATGACAACTGGATACCAGAATTTAGCATCAAATTTAAAATCAAACTGCAAACCCAGTTTAACATTCAATTTCTCTAGTTAGATCTTCAAACATCATACTTGGGCAAAGCAGCCCCTGGTTTGCTGAATTGAGGCTACAGATCTCCCCCAGCATTGCAGCTCCCTCACCTGACCCTGGAGGGACCATCTACTGCTATTTTTGAAAGCACTTATTGAAAAAGCCCTCACCCAACACAGGAGCTTTTGCCTTAAGTGCTGGTCCTGCAGAGCAGACATCAGAGCTGGAAGAGGACGGTGGCCTCTGCAGGCCTCCTGACCCTCACAGGGGCAGATAAAGAGAATCCACAGAATGACTGCCTCGAAGCCAAACAGGTTTAAGAGCCCTGCACCATCTCTGAGGCAAAAGGCAATTTGCTTGGTATGTCACAGATAAAACCAGGGTAATGAGACATCTACCCCATGCCACTTCAAAAGGTTAACAACTCAAAGGTTGCAACACTCTCATCTCCTTGCCTGCAAAGGCTGCTAGTCCCACCATCACTCCCTTTGGCTCCCTGTTCCAACACAAAGGGATTAAAAATTAAGGAAAAATAATTTTATCTAAAACTAGAAATCGACTTCTGTTACTTTTGGTAGTAACTTTTTCAATGACACTTCTGAATTCACACTTTACTGAAGGTTACCATTCACTCACCTCTTCATCTAGTGAGTCAAAGGAAGAAGAATGAACTAATCCCTGTCCCCACCTTCCCTGTACAAGCCAAACTCCTGGGACAGGGATGAGAAAACGGATCAAGCCTTCACTGTCCCAGTCACATCCATTTTGTGAATGGCACAAGCAGGAAAATGTTCAGCTCCTCCCTCCTGTTCCTATCCTACGTCAAAGAAAACGATAAAGAGCCAGGTCACTGTGATCACAAGCACAGCACATCTCTTCATGCCAGAAAAAATGGTGCCCTGGATTCTGACTTAACACCAAGCTTCTGCACTAACAGACACTTTAATCAGACATCAGACACTGATGAAAGCATAAAGAGACATAGTGATAATGGTATCATCAGGAGACAGGTCCTTTCAATTCTGTGTCATGGAGGCAAGCCCACCCTAGGGAACAACCACCAGAGCAGTGACAGAACCCAGTCTGTCAACACCCTCAGAAAAAGCAGGACACACTGAGTGGCACACGGAGGAGGCTGCCTGCACCACCCTAGAGCAGAGTTGGACCATCACAAGGAGAAGTTTTGCACACCCCCTTTATTGTTGACAAATACCTGGTGGGCTGCGCTTTCCCCACATCACCCCACATGGAAAAAGGCAAGAGTCCAGCTAAGCCATCCTTTTTATCTCAAATGAATAGGATTCACCAGCAGTGAGAATAGACTTGGATCTGTGTCACTGCATCCCTCTCAGCCAGCTTGCTGAAGATGCCTTGGAATGGGTGGCAGTGAGGAACACCATATACCTCTGGTATAACTGACCTGTCCATGGTGCAAGAAAAACTTTCCAGTGGCACCAGGATTAAGAGCTCAAGACTTTCTGGTTCATGAGGGAACCAACATATTGAATCATACTCGGGTTATCACCTTGTCACCAACAAGGAAAAAAGGACAGTCATTGGTGTATCCCTCAGCACTGGGAATTTAAGCACTAAAGGTTTGCCATTTAAAGACTTGCCTACTAGGTTTTCAGCTCAGAAAAACAGGAAGTATTTAGTACATAATTAATCCTAAATTGGACATTAGTTTAAAACGGTCTGAAAGCAAAAGTCAAGCAGCTCAGGATAAAAGGATAAATGTCATCACTGACATAGTAAAGAAAAAACAACATATCAAACCACTCTGTGTCAGTAACAGGTAAGAAAGCACCCAACAATGAACTCTATAGCAGCACTTTTAGCAGCTATAAAGCTGCACAGAACAGAGCACTAACCATGGGACATTCACCTTACCTGTCTCTACACACTTGCCTAGGGGATGGCCTCACCTCATCTATCACCTAGCCTCTTTCTGTTTTTCCTCATCTACTGCCAAAAAATAGTGCCAGGAGAACCACACATTGATCTGAAAAAGAAGAGTGAAAACACTGAAGACATTGACAGCCAAGGAACTCAAGGCAAGGGAAACAAAGTCTGAGTCACTGGAGGGACTGTCAGCCTAAAGAAAGTTTCAATCATCATGCAATGAAGCTATTACATGAACATTAAACCAAACTCCTATTATAGAACCTAAATTACAGTAGACAAGCTGAAACATACTGGCTCCCACAAAATTAATTCAGCTGATATAAGGGAAAGGGATAAAAATGAGTCCTCATTCTACAGCAAAGTAATTGAAGCACAAGGAGAAGGTATCACAATCAACTACAGCTTTGGACAGTACTAGGAAGTCCAAAAGATAAAACCCACCACTTTATCCTTGCCCAGCTCTCAACTCACTGGAAGCTGTTATACCCTTGATTTCCTTGGGTCATTTTTCCATTTTGAAGGAAAAAATGCAGGAATAGGAAAATTAGGTCTCGGTTTTACAAGGATTAAAAAAACAAACAAACAAACCAAAAAAACCCAAACCCAAACAAACCCAAACCGAGTTTGTTCCTACTTGTAAGAACTTTTGCATCTGGTCTTATCTTGTTAGGAGAATTATTCACAAGTGTTACCACAGCAAGTTTTTCCTCCCAGGAACTACATGTTGCTCTAACTGTGAGAGTACATGTTTAATCACAGCACACACTCATTCCTTGTCACAACTACTAACTGCAACACTGGACAGGATGGTTAAGATAATCTCATTTCTTAAAACAATCTTTGGAGTTTAAAGCATTTCATCCCCTCCTAAATGTTCCCTCTAAAAACAGGACATTGCTGTCCCAGCGGTTTTCAAAAGAAATAGACCAAGACATCACTAAAATTCCCAAGCCTACCAGCTTCTTCATGGTTGCTCTTCGCTCAGCATCCTCCTTTAAACCCTTCAAGTGCTGCTCAAGGCACTCAACTCTTTCTATTGATCAGGAGGTGGATTCAAGTAGAAAAGAGGGTACCTAGAAACAGTCTCCAATACTTTCAAGTGTGTTTCCAGGCAGAGATCAATCAGGTAGTGGGAACAATGCCAAACGACAGAGCATCATCAATACAAACTTGGTAAGAGACATTTTCTTAATTTCTCTAACCCATGCTGGGATTAAGATAGTCCACATAGTTACTAGTTCCAGGATGGCTGCATGTCTGTCTGAAAAAAGCATGTACTGATCTCTCTGGAAAGTCAAATAGCTTAAATACAAAACCATCAGGAATTACAGCTACAAAACTTCCCCCTTTCTGAGTATTTTCCTTGAAATTTTTTGGTTGGAGCCTGTACATTGCATAGGGCTGAGAAGGTTATTACTCTTGGAAGCTATACTCTCAAATTCTTTCCTTTACTGGAAGAAGTGAGGTTGATGATTTGCAAAGAAGAAATGTATTAAAGCCTCTTACCACTGGACCACGTTCAAACAGCAGGCAAGCAACAAGTTTAAACCCAGTTTCCAGGCCAGGAATCAGAAATGAAAATGCCCTCAACACTAAAATGTATGCGTGTCTTCCCTCTACCCCACATGCTTCTGCAGTGTCTCTCATAATAAAATAAAGCTTGTTCAAAGATTACAGCAAACACTGGAAAATTCAAAACAGCTGCTCTGGAAAGAAAAAAAAACAACATTAATAGAATAGAGCCATTGACATCAGAGCTCTCCTGGTAGACCTCTCATCCAATGCACAGTAAGTGCTCCCATGCAGAGAGGAGGAGCAGAGACTGGGATTCCCATCCATGGTGCATCACACAGCACAGGGAAACCTTCATCCCCACCCTTAACCCCAGGGCATTGAAGAAAACAGGAAAAAATAAAGCTACTCCATTTGCTTCTCTTTGACTTCACACATTGCAGCTGCATTCACAGGTTCAACTCTATGACTGCCAACAGATTGCTGTGGTTCTTGGAGCCTGCATCCAGTAGGTAATTAAGTTTTTGCACTGCCACAGCTGCCTTCCTCAAGCTGTAACCTCAGGGGATTCCCAGGCTGGGAAGCTTCACCCCCCACCAAGAATGCCTACAGGGTGAACCGTGCAACTTCTCCATTTCCAGGTTCTCCTTGGGAGCCTTCAGACAACACAACACAAGCTGAATTAAACTAGCACACTACTGGTAAAGCAGCTTCCTATTAGTGATCCCAAATCCCCTCTGGGCCCTTGTCAAATGAACAGAAACACCCAGAAAACTGTCAGCCCTGATTACAATGGAGAGGCTGGGTCCATCATATGGGATCAGAATTTTAAGCATGCTGTGATCCTTGTGAGGGTCACAGCAAAACACAAACACACTAGTACAGAAGGATCAGAAAGTGGCTTTCCTCTACACAACATACAAGAAAGTCTCCCATGTCTCTTGGAAGTGAGCATTCAAACCTTCAGCAGCTGACCTTGAGTCTGAAGTATACTGAACAGCATTTTTATTAAGACAGATACAGACAATGATTTGGAAAGGGATCTTGATTTCTCTTGGAGAAATCCCATCCACATAGTATAAGCAATTCTTCAACACTAAGAGAAGGAAAAAAAAATACTCCCCATGAGCTGTGTGAAGTTCTTGAAATTCACTGTTTTGAAATTAGTGTTTTCAAACCTAACCACTCCAAAAGGCTCCAGGCAAATTAGAACATCAACAAGATAAAAGTTATTCCCCATGAGAGTAAGGAACCAGCACACAACAAGACCAGATTACATCTGAAAAACAGCATAAATCCCAAACCTCTATAACCATGTAGTCCATATGGTGAGCTATTCACAGGTCCACTGCCCCAGCTTCTAGTGACACATCCCTTATTCCTCTCTTCTGCTGGAGGAAAAGGAATAACTAATGCAGTCAGTCTTCAAAGTACTTTGAGAGACTCTTCCTCACCCAATCCACACACACTTCATTTAGATATTTAAATAAAAGCTGAAAGTCAAAAAGCTTTATCTGTACCTCAGTTACACAGCAGGGGAAAAAAAACCCCCACACAAATTCACAGAGCAAAATATATCACACTAATTTATCCACCTTGAATCAAAAGCTTAGTGATGTCCCTTGGAGATGAAGTTAGAGCTACTGAATAACTCTAATTCACAATTCTGGACTACTTTAACGAGTAAAAAATTGAACTGAAGCCTCTTTACTAGATGCCCTGTAATATCAGCTGAAGGTCCCTGTCTGCACTTGCTGTGTATGGGAATTGTAACTGTAAGAGCTGTTCTTGCCTCCAATGAAAAGATGTTCCAGGCAAGATAGGAAGAACTAAGCCTGCAGTTTGCCTAAAACCATACCTACTTTCAATGCCAGATTGTAAATTTTTTATCAAGAACAAGTTCAAACCGGCAGAGTTTCTTCCTATTTGTAGGAATCTAGAAATTGCTGACAAGCAACTCACGAGCAATAAAAGCAGGCAACTGATCATCCTTGTCCTCACACAACTGCTGCATGGAAAGGGGTCCTGCAGGCTGCACTTTGAACCCCCCAGTGCAAAGGGTAGGCAGGACAATCTTCTGAAAGCTGGAGGTGGAGTCCTGGAAGAAAACCAGAAATGGCAAGATCCTTCCTAAAATTGTTTGCTGGCAGTAGAATATCCAGCCAAGGCAGAATCAGCATTTCTGTTGCCTTCACTATCCATGGACAAATATGAATAAATATCAATAATATGAAATAATATTAATAACAATATGAAATAAAGCCTTGTTCACCTCCATGAAGATCAGCTATCACAAAAGGCTCTGCCATATCACTATAAGAGATGATATCACCATAAAAAAACTCACTGTAAAGAAAACCCCAACTTTCATTCACACTTGCTGTAGGAAAGAACCTCAAGGAAGTAGGAGCCCAGTCTGAGGGCACAATTCACCCTGCAGAGAGCAATGTTACCACACCACTCTCATCTGAAGAGCAGCTCCTTTTGGGACTGCCAACCAAAGAACGCTGTAATCCCAGCAGAAAGCATTACAGAAAACATAACTTCTGTGCTGAATGTATGCATCCATCCCCTGGCCCCAGCGCCTTTGGCTGCAGCAAAGCTCTTGACTGGTTAATTAGTAACTGCAGCTGAGTCCTGTTAACTTGTAAACTCTCGAGGCCCCCACAATCATGAGTTTTCAGCTCCCAGATTGACAGGAATCACTCTGTCCTTCAAAATACGATTCCTTGATGAAAAGGGCTGTTGTTTCATAAACACAGAAATAATTATACCAAACAAATCACAAGTGAAATGGTTCAATATAAGGAGACAAGTAAGGCCCAACCACATAAGCTTTCTTTGCTTTGAGGTTTCTTTTTAATCTAGGGCTTGGATATTTTAAGACAAGTTGGTTACAAAACTTTTTCTAGTATTCTTTCACTAGTCCTTTCAAGCAGATATCATCACCAGTAGGTGAAGAGCAAGTCTGAGTCATGTTTTTAAATCACAAAAATAACCACAAACATCCATGTAAGAATCCCAATTTCAACATGCCAGCCAACCCAGACAAAGAAACACCTCTGGCATGACAGGTTGTGTACTACAACAACCTAATCCTCAAAGGCAAACAACCTACATGATGGCCCACAGACAGCATGGAAGTGTAGAAAATCCTGGAAGCTATCCACTTCAGTGAAAACTGTCTGTCTAGTAAAACTCTGGAAGGCTCCCAGACAATTTTAACAGAAAACATGACAACAATGGCTCAAAGACTCCCAAGGGCCCCTACCTATGACCCTTCAGAGTGGCAAGTTACTACAGACAAAGCCATAAACAGGGAAGAGAACACTTCTGAGTAAAGGAGAACAAAAAAAAAAGGGTTAATGGAGACCATTTCTAAAGAATTAAAGCTTCGTTATTACTGAGAACCAAGAATGCAAAGATAAGCTGGCCTGGCCACTGTGTTAAGAGCATTTTGTAGGTGCAACTCCAGTGGCAAGTCAAAAGAACATCCAGTTCCTCTCCAAGCATGATGGATCTCACTGCCATCTCTCCTTCTGCTATTGCAACTTTGTGTTTCAAGCTGCTGTCAAATAGGGATCTATCTGGTCCTTTTAAGCCCACTTAGTGCAAGACACTGCATGGCTTGAAGTCCTGGAATCATAACAGTAGAGGAAGTTTCAATGGGTTTCTTGTTGGTGTTTGGTTTTGCATTTGGGGGTTTCTTTAAGAAGCTGTGGGAAAACTTCAGTTCCTCTGCCTCAACTCACAACAATATGTTCTGCAGAATCAGAACTTTATTACTCTATGTAGTACAAAAAGCTATTTAGAACACTATAGGAACACCTCCTGTTCCAAGCCATTCCTTTCTCTTCCCTACATGTGCCTCTCTATAAAAGACCATTTACACTGAAGTGACGAGGCCATCTCTTCCTCATACAGTTCTTTAACCTTTAAGGTTTTCTTTTCATGCCTTTCTCACACATGCTTCGTATATCATCACACTTAGCCCTAGTTTATTCCCAGCATAGCTTATTCTACCAACTATTGGGCCATGCAGATTTCTCAGCCAAGGGAAAAGGTGCATTCCTCCAGAAGAAGGTTAATGACAGATTTATGTGTCTCATTTTCTATGATTATATATTGCTGAAAACTGAAACAAAACCCCATCGCTTGATAGTCCTGAAATGACTCAGTGACCTTGGCAGGAGCCAGGCTGGATTAAGCACCTGGTATGGATTGTTAGCCATGTGCTGTGGGCAGTAGCTCATTAGCACCAAGTATTTACACTCCTATTTGTAGCTGGTAGGCTGTAATTCAGGACCTTGTCAAATTAACAAGAGTGCCAGGTCGCACTCACTGGGGTATGGTTCAGAGTACTCTGTGTTGAGGGCTAGTTTTACAAGCTCCATTAGTGAAATTGGAAGGGACTCAACAGTAGAAGTGCCATTGGCCTACCTACTGGCAATTTCACCACAGCTCTGCAGAGGCACACAAGCAAATGCAAAAGTGAGCTCTTGCTAAGTACCAATGGAAAAAGCACAGTTTGGTAGTCAACAAACTCACTCAACACTGCTTTCACTCTCATCCTACTTGATCCTGACTAAGCTGCTGCAAGACTGACTCGGGACTCTCCATATTGAGCAGACATTAAACATTTAAAAGACGTGAACTAGTGAGACTTCAAATACTCCAGGTCTTAATTCCTGTGCACCAGGATGTGTGCCCTCCAAGTGAGCAAGATGAAATCTGACACCAGACACCAGGAAGACGAGCAGATCCTGTCACAGTCTAGTGGCATTGATAGTCCAAGTTAAGCAGCCTAATAACCCCCACAATACTTCTCCCCACTGTAATGATTCCTTCAATAAAACAGGGAGGAGACTCAGGCTCATAACACATATGAAGTGTGAGGTGGCTCATACCCTTATTTCCTAAATTACCAGCTAGAGTGATACCATAGCCTGACAAAACAAAACCTACCTTTGGGTGGCTTCATACAGAACTGAATCAGAAATGTACTTCTAGACCCACTTCTCTCTGCCACTAGCACAGCTACAGACAGGAGACACCCACTACTGGTGTTTGTTTCTGTGCAAGAGCTGACAAAGGGTCAGTGTTGATTAGACATGCTCACAGATAGAAATAAGCATCTAGGGCTATTTAATAAAGACAGTATCTTTAGTCCCAGAACTTCCTGAATCACAGCCTGATGAGATCAGTAAGCTTCCGTGGGGAACAAAATAAATTGGCTCTTTTCTAATACTTTCTCTAAGCAGCCCCAGCCATTGTCAGAAAAGACCTACTGCAGAGGATTCACTGTTATTGTTCTTATGCCCTCAGAGTCAACTGAAGTTCACCGAGAAAATGTTCTGCTCCTCAGAACCTCATGTTGGCAGAGAAAGAAATGAAACTCAAAAAAAAAATCTCAGACCTGGAAGGACACTGCGATGGTTAAACTACCTGATGAGTTTCCTACACTAATGAATTTGCTCACAAGTTGATATTCTACCTCTTTGGTCTATCCTGCTTCAAAACTGGCTGTGAAATGCTGCTGGCTGCATGGTCTGACACGAAATTTGCATCCGTGCCTATTACAGATAACCTCTACAGACACAGAGAAAGCAGATATAGGAGCATGGGTCACTTGTGGTGGAATTCACTCCCATCAGCTTCAGCACAGGAAAGCATTTGCTAACTGAGCAAACAGCTGAGGGAAGGAAAAGGCAACTTCTTGTGTTTGTCAAATGGCAAGAGTTGTGAACAATTGGTTAAAAAGCAATCAGGGAATCACATCCAACACAGGCATCAAACTCAAATCTCCACTGCTCAAGCCATTTATTTCACTTACTCCTCTCCCTGCCAGCCCCCTGGAACACGTTTCTTCCTACTCTCAGCAGCAAAAGGACTCCTCAGCTGGGCTCCTCACCTAGGCTGCTCTCCTAGTAGCCTCTCTTCTCTTGGTCCCTATAAAATCCCCCCAGTAGGGAGCCCAGGAAGAACTGGAGCTGCTCCCTGATGCATTCCCCTCGGAGCCTCTCCCTCAGCATACCAGCAGGAGGGCTGCCTGCAGTAACCCACATCCGCTGCTCTCGGGTGGAACGAGCACGCATCCCCCAGGAGCTCTGCAGGGCCAGCAAAGCTCCTGGCAGTGCAGTACCTGCGGGTGCAGCGCTGTCAGACAGCCAAGAACAGTTTGTCACAAGGCAACCCCCACCCCCACATGCAATTTTTGTTCAGTGAATAAATCTGCAGGCATGGCATGCTAAGACTTCTGTTTCTTGGTGGCAAATTCCTTCCCACCTACCACTCCCCTACTCTCTTCACACAGAAAAATCTCCACACTGGACCTCCTCAACACTCTCTCTGTTATATGAATTTCCCCAAAAGGATCAGAGGAGGTGCCTTTTACTAGCTAAGCAGCCTTGAAAACGATATTGTTTTCCAAGAAGTTTTACGTGCCTTTCATAATCCCAGAAAGGATTTATGTAGTTTCTTCCAGTTTCTCGTAATGCTGCAGTCACAGGGTAACACAGAAAAAGTGCCCAGGGGACAGACAATCTGCTAGATAAACTAGAAAGTGAGCATTCAGACCTACTAAATCAAAGTTACTCAAGGGAAGACTGGACTCGGATTCAGCAGGTCATAAAACTTGAAAGGAACCCGGAAAGAAGCCACCTACAAACCTGGATTAGAGCTGCACCAGAAAGATAAGTGACCTAAAAACAAAAAAAGCCCCTCAGACCAAGTGACCTAATAACAGGAAAAAAACCCTCAGACCAACAATAGTAATGGAGAACTCTGGATCCCTGGGCTACAAATTACTTGCTATCCTACCTGTTTCCAAAAGGAGGATCTATGTGCTCAAAAGAGAAGTAGGTCTAGGTATTCTTCTCTGCACTCAAAAGCCAGAGGTTTATGTTTCAGGCTGCTGGGACTTGGTTTTCTTTCAAGGGGGAGGAGGAACTAGAAAAGAAATGGACAACATTTCTCCCCAATGTCCACTCTAAATCAACCACCAAACATACATGCTACTAAAGCCAGACAATGAAAGACCAATAGAGCCTGAAGAAAGTATCATCAAGCTAAATCTGACAATGTTTTTAGGGAAAGAAAAATCTTATAAGGTCCAGTTGGCAATGATTTTAATAAGGAATCTAGCAGTTTTCTCAAGGCTGCCATGTGTTTCAGAAAATGAGAGCTCAGAACTGCTGCACAGTTATCGTGGCTTCTTTGCAACAAGTTAATAATTGCTGATCTGTAGTATAAAATAATAGTGGAAACAGATATAAATAAGATCAAAACATATGACTCAAAGTCCCCAGATAAGGAGGACTCCAACTGAGAATCTGCTGCCCTCCAAAGCCATCCAGGCCACCAGGAGCACAGCTGTAGAATGGCTTGCAGAAAGTGGGCCAATCTTGAAATATTATTATTACAACATGAGGCTTTTCAAGCTGAATTTTTGGAGCTCCAGCAGACAGGGAGCTAGAAATAGAATGCTTTGGATTTAGGATCACACAGGCAGAGATCTGCTGGTGAAAAACACCAAAAGCAAGTGCCAGAGAGCATTTATGCACAGACCTAGGGAGACTGTCAAAAAGAAACAGAAAACAAGGAGGAAAAAATAAAAAGCAGGTCCACACACATGTCGACAAGAAAAAGAAAATCAGTGGAGACAGTTCACCAGCCTCTTTCCAAAAATGACTCTGTGGCTCATTCAATCCCTGCTGCAGATTAGGAACCACGACACAAATCAATCCTAGAACAGGTAACACCTCACTCCCCTTTACAGCAATGGCCAGCATTAGATTAGCTGGGAGTGAACTCATTTTAAATGAGATATCTCCTTGCTCTGAGCAAAGTCAAGCACGTCCATCCCTAGGCCAGTAGAAATGGTACCTTAGACTCCCTTGCATTAAATTTGAATGACTGAAATCAAGTTGAGCACTCAGTCTGCTCAACCTGTAGACAAGTGGACTTGACAGCTCTGGTAGAAGTTTAAGGTCTGCTTTTAGAACAGAAAAATCACACTTATTTCAAAAGCTACTTATTTATTTATTTGCAAATAAACCATGCTTTTTAGAGAAGCTTGTTGGTGAATTGCTTCAGGAATCATGTTTATTCACACTTTAGGAGATTAGAGCAGCAAGGGGGTGGGAATGTGCTGGAAGCTCTCTTAAAATTAAGTTTCTTGCCTGGAAGCATGGAAGGGAAACAGTATTTATTTTGAAATTATGGTCAAAGAATGTTAATGATAGGCCCACCACCAAATCCTCCAGCTGTTCAGCCTAAGCACTAGAACAAGTACAGAACTACCCATTTCATCTTCTGCAACAGTGTAGGGTTGTATATTCTGCTGTGTTTGGCTTTTAATCACCTCCTTGTAAGCCTCCATTCCACATTTAGGCTAAGAAAGTTTTGCTTCTGCCCAAAATGTGAGTTTCAAAATCCCACCTACCCAGCTAATTGCCAAACTTGTTAGAAAAAAAAAATCCATCCTCTCTCCTCAAACCAATTAAGTATTAACTGACAGCACTATCCCGTGAGGTGCCTGTTGCACCCAACAGTGATAGCACGGGCCTGGGTATCAAAAAAGACATGCTCATGAATTTTGAAACAAGCTGGCTGTGGCAGAAGATCAGTGTGATGGGAAGGGAATTATTAAAAACTCTAAGCTTATTTATTTCCAACACTCTACTGGAGAGTAACATGCAATTTGATTCTCACCCTTAATTTGTACATTCTCATGGGAATTTGGCAAGGCTGCTCTGAAGAAGAAACTTGGAAGAGCTCTTGCAAAAGACACTGCGCTATGCCAGATCAGGCCAGCTATCAGTTATTTACATTCATTTCAAAGGACACAAAGGAAGCCACTTATTTCCACTATATCTGCACTTTTTAAAGAGAAACCAGTTAGGACAAAGCTGATCCTAACACAGGGCTTGCCCATACAGACCAACCAGCATGGTGACTCTGGAGTAAACATTTAAGTATGCTCAAACGAGCCTGCATTAATTCCCAACTACAGAGACTATTCCAGGACTCAGCAATCGCAGGAGGGAACACACACATTGGGAGGTCATCCTGAACTTGTGCTACTGGGATGTTTCCCAGGGCAGGCAAGAGACTGGCTACCAGGGAAAGAGATCTCTAGTCTGCACCTTCCAAGCCACCCAGGAGAATTTTTAAGAAGCCTATTTTAAGCACCGGTTTCAGGAACTCTAAGGAGGAATTTGGCTTAGCCCCTCTCACAGGATTAAAGCACACACCTAATTCTCCCAGCTGTTAAATAAAAGGACTGCTATGCTAATACACAGGCGTGCATTCCATCCTTTCAGACCAGGGAAATAAACTACCAACACAACATGCATTTCCTCAGACACGTTGCTGCATACAGAATTAGAAAACACCCACATGTCCACTACAGGCTAAGAATCCTATTGTGCTATCTGGAGTCTGAACAACAGGGACAGAGGGGAAGAAGAACCACCCTTTACTCACATGGGCAGCAAAATCCACCTTAAACAGCCAACAGTTAAGTGACATCATTGAGTTTCCCACATCCAAGCTGCAGATTCTGAAGCTGCAGATGTGAGAGGCTCTCCCTCATCTCTCCTTCACCACCTCCAAAACCAAGTAAGACTTCCCCATCTCTACACACAGGCTGAAAGAGACAAAGATAACCACCGCTGCACTGGTCAGTAAAAAGCAGGACTATATTCATATTCTATCCACAAAGATGAATTAAAGATGAGGTAATCCTCCAAATCCCCAAAACTGAGTTAAGCAGAATGAAGAAGATCCAATGCCATGACACAAGAGCTTAGCACGTGGACAAAACAGCAATTGAAACTTAAATCATAATTTAAACTTATCTGGAAAGGACATTCACCAAAAAATTTTTTTCAAGGTAACTTATGCTGTTACTAAAAGCTGAGCTCAAATATTCCCCACTAGATTTCCCCTCTCAAGCAAATCACTGCCCAGGAACCGAGCTGTTCTGTGGTACTTTGGTCTGATCTCCCTGGGTACAAACAGTCTGGTGGCACTCAAAAAAGCCTTTCTTTTTCCAGCACAGGAGTCCACACATCCAAACTGCCTGAAATTTCACATAACTTCAAAAGCTGCCTCCTGCACAGGCCACAGAGCATTATTATTTGGTTTGCAGAGAGGAACAGATTTTAAAAGGAAAACAAAAAGATGCTTTTTCTTTTCTCATAAGCAAGAGCTTCCAACAAGAATTAAGATGCATTTGTCAAGTCAGCACCACCTACAATTAAGAGAAAAGCAGAAAGCCTCAGTCCCGTTCAGATGCAACTAATACACTAGCTACATCAAAGAGGTAGAAAAGGTCACACCTCTGCTGAGCCTGTGGTCCTGAAGCACAGGGTAGCCTGGAGAAAAAGAGCTGTAACTCTGAAGTGCAGCACCAACAGGTGCTTTGGAATATATTTTAAGACATTGAACTTATTTATAAGATCAAAGTGTCAATCAAAGTAACTGGAACACGAGCAGAGAGCTGAGGTCGGCTGGCTGAGCCTATGAATGGAGCTAAAACGTCTTGTTTATCTCAGCACGTGTGAGCACTGAGCCTGAAAGGCACCCGAGCAGCCCACCCACTCCTCTCCGTCAGGCCAGCTGAAAAAGCACAGAGAAGACACAGCCAAGGAATGGGCGCGGATTCCCGTCAGTGGTTCTCACTATAACGGACAGATGAGTGGAAAAAGCAAGAAGGAAAACAACCTTGCTTGGCGCCATGCCCACACACACATCCCAGTGCAGTGGGGGGAAAAAAGGCTGGGGGCACATCCCAGCCCCGGATCAGCTTTCTGGCCCAGGGAAGGGACAGACCTGGCAGACGTTTAAACACTGGTCACTCGCAGTCCAGAATGCACCTTCCCACAGCCCCCCGTGAGCAGGAACCCGAGGCCTCCCTGCAGAGTGCCCCTGCTGAAAGCAGGTGGATGCTGAGCGCCACCTCCCCACCGCGCCCCCGCCACAGGCACGAGCCCACCTTTCTTGAACTCCTCCAGCATGGCATCGAGCTTGGTGTCGTTGAAGACAAAATGCAGCGGGTGGTTGTAGAAGCGGGTGATGGTCTTGAGCGGCGTGCAGTCATCAGGGTCCACAAAAGCCAAGTCCTTAACAAAGAGCAAGTCCACGATGTTGGAGCGGTCACCCTCGAAAACAGGGATGCGGGTGTAGCCGCTCTCCATGATCTCGGACATAGTGTTGAAGTCGAGCACAGCCTCGGCAGCGATCATAAAGCAATCTCGGAGGGGAGTCATCACATCCTCCACAGTCTTGGTGCGCAGTTCCAGGGCTCCTTGGATAATGTTGAGCTCCTCCTTGACTAGATCATTATAAGGGTCGGTGACCCGCAGCATCTCCAACAACTTCTCACGGTTATAGACCGTGCCGATCTCCTGGCCCAGGACACAGTCCAGCAACTTGCTGACGGGGTAGGAGGCCGGGAAGGTCATCATCATGAAAAACTTGGTGAGGAAGATGGTGTTGGCGCCCACGGCCAGGCCGTGCCGAGAGCAAATAGCCTGCGGCACGATCTCGCCGAAGATGACGATACCGATGGTGGAGACCACCACGGCCACCAGCCCAGAGCCGGCAATGTCGTCCAGCAGGATGGTAAGCGTGGTGTTGACCAGGACATTGCCCAGCAGGAGGGAGCACAGCAGGTAGTTGCCCTGACGCCGCACAGGCTCAATGCGCTTGGCATAGTTCTTCTCTTTGTCCGTGCCACAGTTCTGCACGATGCGCAGTTCCATGGGGTCCAGGGCCATCAGGCCCAGGTTGAGGCCACTGAACATGCCCGAGAGGCACAGGAGGAGCGAGATGAAGATGACCTGCAGCCAGAAGGGCAGCAGGAACTTCTTCTCCTCGCCCACGATCATCTTGGTGTCCTCGCCGTCATGGTAGATCCAAGTGGTCTCACCCCAGGGCGGGGGTCCCGCCGGGCCCTCGGCACCTGCCNNNNCCAGCCCTCCCGGAGCCCCGGGCCCCAGGGCGGCGGCGGCGGGGGCCGAGACGGAGGTGCACAGGTAGTAGGACTTGCTCTTCTCCGTTTTGCGCAGGGGCTTAATCTCGATCTCGATGATGCCCGAGGTGCGGCGGTTGAGCACGATGTGCGGCAGGATGATGATGTCCGAGGTGCGGATGCCGCAGCGCTGCGGGGCCC
>VYXF01012754.1:1922422-1955394 GCA_013397295.1 Polioptila caerulea
TGCTGCAGCTGGCCGGGCACCCCCAGCTCCACCTGCGGCTGTGGCGCCTGCAGGGACACTACGGCAGCCTCTACGCCCTGTGGATGGGCTCCCACTACGTGGTGGTGGTGAACAGCTATCGGCACGCCAGGGAGGTGCTGCTGAAGAAGGGCAAAGACTTCGCCGGACGGCCCCGCACCGTGAGTCGGCAGCAGGTTTTGGGGACCCCTTCCCACTGTGGCGTGGGTGAGGCGGGGCACGCTCCCAAGAAAGACACTGGCCCGCAGCAGGGCCCGTGTCCCCTCCCCATCCTGCCTGCCGCAAGCCAGGGGCAGGGCGGCCCCTCCATNNNNGGGCGCCCCCTCCATCCCCTGCCCCCCTCCAGGCGAGCCCTGTCATCCTCCAGCCCAAGGGCGCCTGTTTCTCCTGCAGCTGGCGGCATCCCTGGGCACGGGGATGTGGGTTCAGGTACTGCCAGGCTCCCTGCACCCCTTAAGTTCCCCGGGCATGCTAGAGCCCCTGACCTTCTCATCTGTCCCCAAACCTCTTTATGAGTCCTCGGCCGGGGGAAAGCAAAGCTCATGCCCTGCACTTCGCCTGCCTCGGACCATTTCTGGGATGGGGCGAGATGATCATCCATCCCCCGCGGGGCTGCCCTGCAGCGGGGTGACCCTGGGACTGCCTGTCCCTCAGGTGACCACGGACCTGCTGTCTCGGGGGGGCAAGGACATCGCCTTCGCCAGCTACGGGCCCCTCTGGAAGTTCCAGCGCAAGCTGGTGCACACTGCCCTCTCCATGTTCGGGGAGGGCTCGCTCGCCCTCGAGAGGATCAGTAAGTGCCTCCCTCCAGCCCCAGGCTCCCTCCCAGCTCTGGTTCCCTCCCACGCTGTGCTTTTTCTTCTGAAGTGCCCTGATTCCCTGGGAACCAAAGAAAGACAGTGGCTCAGCCCATGCCCCCTGGTATCCCCTCAGCTTGCCAGGCAGGGGCTCTGTCCCTCTCCTTATATCCCCTGTACTTTACCAACGCCTCTCCATGTGTTTTCTACCCTGAACTTTAGTTCCCCTCACTCCTAGATGGGGAAACTGAGGCATGGAGCCAGCTCCCCACTCCACCCAGGAGGACATCCTTGCACATATCCATTCACTCTGCTCCTCCCCAGCACCCAGCATTGTCTTCTGCCCATCCCAGCCCCTCAGGGCCCAGCCCTGTCTGGGGGTTGCCCTGGCTGCACATCCTAAATGAGCAGGGGACCCCTCCTTCCAGCCCCCAACTGCCCCTTTCACCCCCTTGGCTCAATCATCACTCCCTCTTCACCCCCTGGCCTGCCTCTCCTCCGCCCCAGTCTGCCGGGAGGCTGCATCCCTGTGCGAGACGCTCAGCGCTGCGCAGGACACGGCCCTGGACATGGCCCCCGAGCTCACACGGGCTGTCACCAACGTGGTCTGCTCCCTCTGCTTCAACTCCTCATACCGGCGTGGGGACCCCGAGTTTGAGGCCATGCTGGAGTACAGCCAGGGCATCGTGGACACTGTGGCCAAGGAGAGCTTGGTGGACATCTTCCCCTGGCTCCAGGTGAGCAGGGGCATGGGCACTGCCCGTTCCTCTCACCTCAGATGAGAGGAAGGAGCTGGCAGGAGCTGTATCCTGTAGGAGCCCCTGGGAGTTAGGAGGGTCTCTGTCCTGGTGATCCCGAAGAGCCAGTACACTGGTGGAGACAGAGTGACTGCCTGGGGACCTGCAGGGGCTGAGCTGGGCTGGGCTGAGCTGTAGCCTGTTGTAATGTGCTTTTCTCCCTCAGATATTTCCCAACAAGGACCTGGCCTTGCTGAAGAAATGCCTCCAGGTCCGGGACCAGCTGCTCCAGCAGAAATTCACTGAACACAAGGTGCCAGCAGGGCCAGGACAGGGAGATGCTGGAGTTGGGGTGGTGGGCACTGTGCCCAGGACAGCCTGGCTCATGCATGTCCCTCGGCAGGAAGCTTTCTGTGGAGACACTGTGAAGGACCTCATGGATGCCCTCCTGCAAGTGAGGCTCAGTGCTGAGAGCAGCAGCCCTCCGGAGCCAGGGCTGGAGCTGACTGACGACCACCTCCTCATGACAGTGGGGGACATCTTTGGGGCTGGTGTGGAGACCACCACGACTGTGCTCAAATGGGCTGTGCTCTACCTGCTCCACTACCCTGAGGTAGGGTCTGCACCCTACAGCAGAGGCTTGGGTTCCCTGCAGCACCAGGGATGTCATGGGGAGTTCTGGGGAAGGCAGGTGCCAAAAGAAAAGTCAGGCTCTGCAGATAAGCAGGATCAGGCTGTGGGCATTTCTGCCCCACACAACCTGACAGGACATGCTGATGATGCTGGGTATACTCCACTGTGCACAGGGCACCCTGCTCCCTGGGCTCCCACACTGATCTTTGCTTTCCTCCCAGATCCAGAGGAAGATCCAGGAGGAGATGGACCACAAGATCGGCCTGGTGCGTCACCCCCACCTCAGCGACCGCCCGCTGCTGCCCTACCTGGAGGCCACCATCAGTGAAGTGCTGCGCATCCGGCCTGTGTCCCCCCTGCTCATCCCACACGTGTCCCTTGCTGACACCAGGTGAGACCCCCTGGGGCACATCCAGGTCATGGGCAGGGACTGTGGCGAGGGAGCAACTGCCTCACTCTGTGTCTGCTTTGCAGCATTGGGGAATACTCCATCCCCAAGGGTGCCAGGGTCATCATCAACCTCTGGTCTGTGCACCATGATGAGAAGGAGTGGGACAAGCCTGAGGAGTTCAATCCTGGTGGGTTGTGTGATCCCCACCTCTCCTGGGTCAGGGGATGGTTGGGGTGGGTGCAGGAGGAGAGGCTGAGCCCTGGTGGAGGATTGGGGCTAAGAAGCTGGATCCTGCTCCTGCCCATTTGGGGCATTTGCCCCTCTCTGCTCCTGCAGCTCCCGGGAGTGACACACATGTGATTAGCTCAGGCAGGTCTCAGGCAGAAGGGATCACCCTGCTGATTCCAGTGGTGCCCCTTCCCCCTGCAGGCCGCTTCCTGGATGAGCAGGGCCAGCACATCCATTCACCCTCACCCAGCTACCTCCCCTTTGGAGCCGGCATCCGTGTCTGCCTGGGGAAAGTCCTGGCCAAGATGGAGCTCTTCCTCTTCCTGGCCTGGGTGCTGCAGAGGTTCACACTCGAGTGCCCTGAGGACCAGCCCCTGCCCTCGCTGGAGGGCAAGTTTGGTGTTGTGCTGCAGGTGCAGAAGTTTCAGGTGAAGGCCAGGCTGAGGGAGGCCTGGAGAGTGGCCTCATGATGGGGAGGAGCCCTGGATCCCAGGCAGGGGGTGGGGGGTGGGACCACAGAGGCTGCCCCATGAATGGTGGGGTTATCCAGATAAAGCTATTCCCAAGACAGCATGGCTCTGGCTATTTTTTGTGCAGGAGATGGAGGACAGGGTTAAGTGTGAGATGAATGGTGGCCCCACAACTTGCTGGGAGCACTGGGCTCAGCTGGGAGGCTGTGGCCTCTCTGCAGCAGCGTGGTAGCTCCTGCCTGCTCACTGTCCTGAGCACTCACTGTCTGGCTGGATTTTGGCCATTGCTCCAGCAGCAGCAGCACAACCTTCCCGTAACACAAGGGGCCGTGTTTGCTTTGCTTTTGCCAAAAACTACTGTGCCATGGAGGGCAGCGTGTAATTAGGTTTCTGGTTCTCTATTACTTGACCTCTTAATATTTAACTAAATAGCTGCACAGCTATGGCTCAGGGCCCCTGGAGGGAAAGCAGCCAAGGCAGAAGGGAAAGCCCCACAGAGCCCCAGCACAATGTGACACCCCAGCCCTGCACACCCCCTCATTTTCCCCCTGCCTCCTTTCTTGCTAGCAGGCAGGAAAACAGACAAACTTCCCCACCACTGAACCTCCTGCTCAGTGTGCACAAGTTCTTTCAGACCCCCAGCACGTGGCTTTCACACAGCCCCTTCAACACCAGCATCCAATGCCAAATGGGTCCTGTCAGCCTGTGGCACAAGGGTGATGATGAAGGAAGTGCATTTGCAGCCTGGCACAGCACCCAGAGCATCCTCCCTCCTCCCAGTCCATTTTCCTGGGGGCTCAGAGTGGTAGGGAGAAGCTGGTGGAAGAACTGCCACGCACATATCTGTCCCAAGGGCAATCCTCAGGCTGATTTGAGCAGCTGACCCCCCAGAAGCTGGGCAGAGGGAGCACAGCAGGAGCCCAGCCCCACTGCTGCTGCACAGATGTGCTGCTCTGATGGCTTCTGAGGGCTGAGCCCCACATACCTTCCTGCTTTCCTGCCTGTTTCCATCACATCAGGGGTGCCACTGGGCTTCCAATTGCTCCACTTCTGCTACAACACACTGAAGCTGTATGAGTGAAGAGGGATGGGACTCAGAATGGGCTTTGGGAAAACTTGGCTAAACATGATGCTCTGGGCTTCCCTGGGGATTGGCACCTCCTTGTCCTTCCCCTGCCCCAGATCCTGTCACTGGCAGCACACACTGGTAGGGAGGCTCCGCTCCTGGCTCCTCTAGCATTGTGATGCCTCCAGGAGCATCAACAAGACCTCCAGCACATTTATGCCCCTTTGCCAAGGCATTTGATTTTGCTCTTGGTAAGGGAAAGGATTTTCTCCTTGCCAGAATCAAAGGGCCGACACCTTTTTGCCAATGCACCCACACAAGTGCTAAAAGCCAGCATGCACCTTGGGGCACAAATGGGGACCTTTGAACCAGGGATGTTTCTAACCTGGAAAATGCCTCCAGCCACAGCCTCTTGCAATCCACCTTCCCCATGTGTCAGGGCTGGCATGTGCTGTCCTAGGCTGGGAGAGCAGCCCATGCTGCAAATCCCCGAGCTGGGCCTTGCTGCAGGGTGTCTTGCCCCTCACCCAGCCCACCTCCTCCCCACTGGGAGAAGATGCTGCTGGGGAAATCCAGTGCCCAGAACCAGCTGCCTGGGACTTTGTGAGCTGGTAAACAGCCCCTGGCACAGCTGCTCCCTGCTCTGGGAGCGGGCAGAGGCACTGCTGAATCACCCGGCTGGTATTTCTATCCTGACAGCTGCTCTGGGGCTGTGCTGCTGCACCCAAACCCCGGCTCCGCCAGAAAGCTTCACCTGGGCCATGGGCTCCAGCTCCCTGAGGCTAAGGGGGTCTGCAAGGGAGGAATTGGTGACAATGGAAAGACTGAAGGTTTTTCATTCATGGCTGTTCCCACACTGTTTCTTGGGTACATCATGATGCAGATGTGCAGCTTGCTGAGGGCACTGGGCAGAGCAAGCCTGAGGCTTTCCATCGCACAAACTCATTTTGGGGGTCACAGCACTTGGCTGACCCAGCTGTACCACAGGGCTGAGCTCAGGAGCCCTCCAAGTTTGAGAGGCTTCTCTCTTAGCACCAGGCACCAGCTGACCCTGGACTGTGCTGGAGAGTGACGGCCAGCCCAGGAGGAGCAGGAGACGCTTGGAATACCTGCAGGCTCTGCAGCGGGCATGGTGCCAGGAGAGCTGAGCAAGCACAGAGCTCAGGACACAGCTGCTTGCTGGCCAAAAACAAATCGAGAAAGAAGCCGGCAGCCCGTGACCCCCCCGGCACAGGGAGAGACTGCAGCGCTTGCACCACCGTCGCGACGGCCCCGCAGCGGGCACCCGTCCCATCTGATAAAAACAGATCTGTGCTGCAAGGATGGGGGGAACCAGCTCTGACAAAGAGGCAACTCATCCTGGCCTTCCCAGGCTGCCCACTGTGAGATGCTGTGGGGCTCGCCTGAGCCAGGGGCTGCCTGTCTGCCCCCGCTGCCGGCCTAGTCCAGGCTTTTCCTATATAAACCAAAGGGAAAAAAAAAAAAGAAAACAGCGGCAAAAGCCTCCCTGAGATGTGTTGCACAGGTGGTGGGGGGGGCCCAGGAAGCAGCAACCTTCGGGGAAAACCACTCATTCAGGACAGCAAAGGAGTTCATTGACCAGAGCTGGACTGTGCCCCAGCTCCCTGCCAACCTGCCGGGAGCAGGTCAGGCTGGGATAGATGAGCCCAGCCAGGGCATGCAGAGAACCAGAGGAGACAAGGCTGTGGGAGCCCGGGCTGTGCAGAGCAGGAACTCAGAACCACTGACTCACATCCCCGAGGGGTGAGGGGTGTCCAGGGAGCCCAGAACTCCCATCGCTCGGCAGAACAGCCTCATGCTGGCAGCAGAGCCACTCATTCTGCTTCTCTCCAGGCTGCCTGCCCCAGGAAGCTTTTGATGACTGTGTAACACAGAGGCTTAACTGCACCTCGCCTTTCCTTAGCCTCCAGTTAGGCAGGCAAAGCTCTGAGAGCAGGCTGCCAGCAAGCATCAAGACACAGTTCCCTCCTCCTCCACCTTCAGCCAACACCCCACTGCAGGGTTGTACAAACATGCAATGATATGCGGCAGGAAGATCACACCAGTGCTCTCAGGTGATGAGTTTGCATCACCGCAGAGCTGGAGAGTCCCTTGGGAACACCAAGGAGATGCTGCAGTACCCACAGATCCCAGGAGCCCCCTTGTGCCCAGGGGACACTCTTGCTGAGCCACCACACTGTGCTCTTCACCTGTCCCCAGATAACACAACCCCAGCCCACCAGGACACCTGCTGGGTCCTTGCCCTCAGAGCCAGCTTCAGTGGCCAAAAATATTATGTATGAGCAGCTCCACACTGCCACAGACTCCAGCAAAAACAGACTTCAAGCAGTATTGGCAGCCACACCTGGAGCACACTGTAAAGCAGAACACAGAGCACTAGATTGACACTAATTTGCTGTCAAACCTGCTGCATTATTGCAACTCAGTTTTGAAAGGACGTATTCATGACTCTCAATGAAACACCCCTTGTAGCTGGGAATGGGTGGGGTTTGGTGCTCCAGTGCTAGAGATGCATATCTGTGCCTGTCCTCACACCTCCAGCATTTTACTGTGTGAATTTGGAAAAGAGCTCTTTTTGGGCCATGTTGGCTTCCTGCACAGGGATACATGCGAGGGTAAAGCATCTTTCTAAAGCTCCAAAGCTGGAGCTTTGGGAGTCCTCTGCCTGCCTGAAGAGGCACCAGCCAGAGTATGTCCAAGGAGTCCATCTGACCCACGTCCTGCCCTGCACCACTCCTTCTCCCCATAACAGCTGCCCCTTGGCTGCAGGTCTAAAATCCTAAAGCACTGAAAGCCATTAACAGTCCTGCTCCTCAGGCACTTGTGAGCTGAAGAGATGTAGTTTGTGCCCCACTTGTTTATTTACGGTTTCTAAATGCCAAAAAAAAACCTCCAGGAGTCATAAAAGAGACACACCACTGCTTCTTCCTGACTTTTTAAAATTAGAAACATCAGCTCACCTTACTGGTACTAACCTCCATGTCCAGAGGATTCTCCTGACCTTAGTGGGATGGCTGGAAGGCAAATAGCAAGATTCTTTATGCCACAGAAATGTTGGCAAAGGGTCCCCCACTGGCACAAGGCCATCCCAGGTTTTACAGCAATAAACCCCATTCCTTACAGACTGATGTGAATTTTTAGGGTCCTCTGTGGTGCGAGGAACCAATCCAGGTGCCAACACATACAGAATTCCTGAGGATGGCACTGGGGATCTTTGATTATCTTCTCAAAAGATACATGTGGTCAGTGTACACAGCTGGAAGTGACCAGCCCCTGGGCTCTGGGGCACGTGGAGTCTCTCTGTTACCACTCATACAGGTATCCAGGCTCCAGACATCCAGGAATGAGGTCTCTTGAATCCAAATCAAAGTCCTTCATTGCTAAGAGCACCCTACAACACAAACTGAAGAGCTGTCCTTATCAGCTGTTTTGAGGGAAGAGAAAGGCTGTGATGGGCAGAGGAGATTCTTCCAAACCCTGTAAGGTAGGAGTGCTCTCCTGAAACGTGCAGGTAAAATGCTAGCATAAGCACCACTTCCCTTGCTCTGCAGCCAGCCAGTGCCAACACAGCTCCAGGTGGAATAACAAAACAAATCCACAAACTAAAGACAGATCTTGTTCTTAGCTCACAAAATGATACACATACACATGGACAAGTTATCAGAAAAGGCATTATATTTTGGTTTCCACCTTAGTTAAAACTGATTTTGGTTTTCAATCAATCAGATCTGAGTATGTCCGAGTTCAGGTTTCAATGTTTTTTTTCCCCATAACAGTAATGATCTGGACGACCATAATTATAAAACAGATGGGGAGAAATCCCGAGAACAAGTTACAGAGTCTGAACTGTGCTCTCTTCCACACGAGCACTCTAGGGAATGTTAGTTTCAGCTCTTCCTTTTTTTTTTTTTCTTTTTTTCTTCCTTCAGGTTGTTACTAACAAAAATCTCTACTGTTTATTAAAGCAAAGCTACAGTAAATTTTCTTGCAGTCTTACAGCAGGTTTTCATATTACCAGTAGGACTCGCATGCATGGATTGCAGTCACACACACACGCTCACAGACATTATACAGTAGCCAGTTGCCACCATAAAAAAAAATGAAAAGAAAGAGAAAGAAAACAGACATTCATTTCTTTAAGTGGTCATCATTAGAATCGCACCAAACTTTTGGATTAAAAAAAAAAAAAATACTGCACAGGTCTTCCACATCTACAAGGTAAATAAATCATCCCTTTCGCAATGGACGGAGCTCTCGTCTCCATTTGTTCAACATGCATCACTAAAGCTTGAAGGCACGCTGGCCAAGGAGAGCCCTGTTCTTTTGTCATCTGAACTCCAGTGTGCTGCTATCAGGGTGCAAAAAAAGGACAAAAATAAAGCCGAGCCCTTTTGCAGCACACCGGGAAAAGGTCATTCGGAGACCACAGTACTTGGAAGGCAGCCCAGCTGCCTGGATTCTACTGCTAACTGTGCTCTTGGAGGCATTGAAGGAACACACTTGCATTTAAAAATGACACATAAAGGCAAATTTCTGCAAACCCTTTCTTTTCAAACTGCTTAAGGTAGACTAACACTCCTCCTAGAAGAAACTGGTCCTTCAGTCACCAGCTTCAAGTGGGAAATTTCCTACCTGCTGTCTTAAAACACTGAAGCACCAGAGATTATAGGGCTGATGTGTTTGGGCATTCACCAGCTTTAGGGTAACTTAACATCAGGAAAGAAAAAAAAAAAAAAAAAGAAGGAAAAAAGACGAAAAGAAATCCCCAATGCCTCAAGAGCACTATATCAAACCAGAACTCTTGGGCTACTGACTGCCGGCACTGTCAGAAGCTGCTCGCTTCTGGGAAGACACCTGGAGGTTGAAGCCTTATGGTGATCTGGTATCCTCCCAGGGTGAGATTTGCTGAGTTTTACTGATTGCAAGATAAAGCAGTGTTTCGGAAAACTAAAACCAACAAACTCATAATAACCATCACCAAAATCACCATTGGAAAAATTCCATTTTTTAGAAGGTCTCATTGAGAAACACCAGTCCCTGCTCCATGGAGCAGGTCAGATACAATTAACAAAACCCAGAGTGACCCGTCCCCCACAAGCTGGGCCTTCGAGGTCTAGTCCCCATATTATATTGGAGGGGAGAAAGAAAAATAAACAAAAAAAGAAGGTTGTATCACCTTTTCTTCCTGTTAAAGTTTTAATCCTCTTATTCCATTTTTATTTGTTTTTTTCCCCCGGTTCTCCCTTCCACTCTGCCACCTTAGCTGGGGGAGTTATTGGTACAAGAGTTTGGAGAGTCCTGCTCATTTATTGTGTTCAAGAGTACACACACCGGCTGCCGGGGCAGGTGGTGGTGGCTGTGTTCGCGGTGCTGCTCCTCCGTGGCACTGAAAAGCCCTTCCTCCTCGTCCCCGTGGGGACGGCCGCTGCAGCTGTCGCAGAAGTCCAGGGGCCCGTCCAGGGCGTCATCGATGAGCCCGTCAAACTCCTTGAGGTCGTCGTCGTGGTGACCCCGGTTGCATACGCAGACTTCGATGCCCGAGTCGCCGGTGAAACGGCGCTGCCTGCCCGGCGTCTTGTCCTTGGCGTCGGGAATGGCGCTGCTCTGCTCTAAGCTCTCAGAGCTGTAGCCTTTCAGCAGTTCCTCCTTGCACTCCGTATCCTTTTCGGGACCGGCCCTCTCCACTAGCTCGGCTTCTGTGCTGGTGCTGCCGGGCTCGACGCTTTGCATTTTGGCGACGGCTCTCTCGCGCAGCACGGTGGCGGAGGGCTCGGGGTCCCCGCGGCCGGGCGCCCCGCTGCTGTCAGTACTGCTGTTATTGCTGCTGGGTGCTGCAGAGCTGCTCTGTGCTGGCTGCAGGGCCCTGGGCGTGTCCGGGATTGTGCTACTGCTGCCTGCTGGGACACACTGCTGATGTAAGGCACTGTACGGGGGTGGGGGGGTCGGCGGTCGGTTCACCACTTCCTCATAGGGAGGTAGCAAATAGTTTGGCAAAAACCCTAGAAGTGGGAGGCAAGGAGGAGAAGTTATTTCAGGAGCAGCTTATCTCAGGAAACGAGTCACTAATACAGGTCATGATGGCATTTGTCACCTTCCCACAGAACAGCACAACAGGCTCTATAAAGGGGGGGCAGAACTTGTCCCAGGTGAGGCGCGTCATGTTTTAGAGAAGCAGCAAACACGGCAGAGGAAGGCACCATTATAGGAGATGGACACGACTGGGAACAGCAGCCTGATCTCCTGGCTCTCTCTATACTTGTCAGGCAAACCTCCCTGAACCATGTACCCCAATACAGCCCCATAAACCACACTGCAGGATGGCCTGTGTTGGCTGGAGGGAACAACTCCCCAGCCCTCTCCAACACTGCCTTCTCAGTCGAATTTCCACTTTCAAGAGCAAAGATTTCATCTCACAAAGCATTGTGCAAATATGAAGAGACAGAAGCAGTTACAAGGAACTTGGAGATCCTGGCTTTTGGTTGCTGTTTTAATGCTGGATTCAATTCTTCTGGTGCAGTCAGAATAAATTGGCAGTACTGGCAAAACAATTTGGCATATTGTACTCACAGTCTTTCAAACCCATGAAAAAATTTGTTTATTTCTTAAGAGGAAACAAAATAGTCTATATAGACAGAATGTACTTAAACACTGGAAACATTTAAGGATAGCACTGCAATTTTCCATGTGCAATTGCATATCCCTGGGGCTGGGGAGGAAAAGGCTTCTGGGGATGATTTCTGAGGAGACTGCCAGAGTTTAACAAGAAAAGCAAGTTCATACATGCAATTCAACAGCCTGTCAGAGAAAACTCAGCTGTGGTACCTCCAGTCAGGAGACTTGCTGTTCTAGCACAGCATAGCAGAACACAAGGAGAGCATAAAATGATTGTACTTTCCCTGAGTTGTGGACAACACCTTCTCCATGCAAAGTCCTAGGGCTGCTCACCAGCAGTGTGGCCTGGGAACCACAGCACAGGGTGGGAGCCAGCAGAGTCTCTGCTGAGACTCCACTTTCTTCCAGTCTGTGTGAAGCCACTTCCCACACCTCAGTCCCACCAGCAGCAAGTCCAGGATGGAAAGGGGGAACATCCGCAAAGCCCTGAACGAGGTATTTTAAGAACCTTTGCAGGAAAACACCCAGGGAATCACCACACTCTCAGGGGTGGGTGTGAGGGTGCTGCAGTTGGTGTGGTTCAACTCCAGACTCAAGGGGGTTCAAATGCATCCAACACTATCTCGTTGCTGCACGCTGTGGTTACGCAGCAAAGCTGCCCACAGCCTCTTGCTCAGCCCAATGACTGCTCCCTCCTCCCAGCTAGCAGGGGACCCTCGCTGCCCAGGGCCTGCAGGCAGAGCAGTGAGCTACGTACGGAAATAGAAGGGCAGGGCTGAGTAGTTGTGTGCCTCGCGGTAGGCGATCAGGTTGATCTCGTGCTGCCGCTGCTGGGCCTGGAGGCGGTGCTTGGTGCGGCGGTGATGGCAAACACAACAGCAGCTGAGGATGATGATGATGGTCCACACCAGCCAAAACCCTGCAGCAGAGGACAGCAAGTGTTAGCCACTGTGGGAGAGCTGCATCCAAACCTAGGAAACCCCAAGAAGCCAATGGAGAAGATCATCTGAAAGCCTGGATCTGAACCTGCACTGCTCTAAAAGGCAGAAGTATGTGTTAGGCCAGGAGGCTTCAACACTGACCTTCCTGCCTGTGTGGGACACTGCAACTCCAACAGCCAGAAATGGGTAACCCTGAACACACTTTGGTACAATGGGGGTCATGTTCAGTAGGTTCTTCTGGAGAAGAACCAAATATGGAGACAGGGCTACCCCCTCCATTGCTCCTACCCTTTGGTCACCATTTCTTCTAGCCAAAAATGAGCAGAGCTGTGAATAGCATTGAGCTTGCCTCCCACAGCCACTTTGGTTTGAAAATAACAATCAAGACACAAAAGACACTCTGCAGATTGACCACAGAAGAAGAGAAAAACCCCAAGCACTATGTTCTGCTTTTGTTTGTACTGCTCTTTAATTTCCAGCCCAAATCCTTCATTGTTATGTTTAACAAAAACATGCTCTTTTTTCATAAATGTCTCAAAATATTTTTAAAACTTATTTTTGTATTCAATGTCTTAAATTATCCAAAATTAAATTAAACTAGCCTCCCTCTCTGAATCCTCAAGAAACCTAACTTCTGCTCTGTTTGTGGTCATGGCGGGTTTCTCTGCACTGTTGTACCATATGTACACTGCTCCTTAAAAGGGAATTTTAAAAGACCACTTCCTGAATTTTGCCCACGCCCTCTAACATGTGGAATAACTCTCTCTTTCCACAAATCTCTCACTTGCATGCACTACAAAATGTTTCTGAGACACACTTCAAAAAGCTGGAACATTCACTCCAGATTAGCCTTTTGTCTCCTGTAACTGCAGCCCACAGCTCGACCTACCCCCAGTGTCTGTCAGCTCTTATTCTTTAAGGTCAGTTTTTTCATCTAAAGATATGGGATAGCTCTTCCTTTAGAAACACACAGGCTTGGCAGCCACTCCTCACTAGAGATCACAACACTGATTTTCTTCCTGTAACACCTCTGCCACTCTTCATTATTCCCAAGAAGTCCAAATGGAGATTCCTAATGCCACAGCCCATTTTCAGGATGACCAGTCTATCCTGTGGTTTCAAACTGCTCTTCTCTCTCCACTAAAAACCTCTAGTCATGTCTTAGAATACCTTGATATTTTCAGCATCCTCTGCTGTGTTTGCAATGTTTTCTCTGCTAAGAGCTAGGTGGGGAAAGGTGAACAGTTTAGGAATTGGAAGAATGAAAGGAGTATTGCTCTGCCTCAGGTCAAAGGGCAATCGATCCCTATCACCCATCTCAGAGACCTGCACTGGGCTGTTTGTAGGTGAACTGGATGTGCCATATTGTGTCTCTGAGCATTTTGAGTGGGGACTTTCACCTCCCTGTGTTGTAACCCAAATTCCTCATGTGTTTTGGCACAGCAAACTGAAATCCCTCTCCTGCCTTGTGCAATCTATTTCCCTTATCAATTGGAACCTGCCTTACCACCAAACTTATCAAAACCTGCTATCAAATCAAGGTGTTATATATTCCCTCCTCCCCCTTTTTTTTTTTTAATTGGCTGGAAATGAAGGTTCCTGGGTAGTTTCTCTGGCCAGCCTGCTCAGCTGTACCACGATAACCAGAGAGGAGACAGTAATCTTCACTCCAGAGAAGCAAAGGACAAAGTACTCAAGATGCTCTCTGCACTTCCTAAACCAAAATGAGAATGTGGCCACTGACCTCCGAAACCCCTCCTGTTTCTAAAAAAAGCCTTTTTATATAAACTAAAAAGATTGATCCAGTCCACCCTTCGCTCCAAAGCCAAACATTTGCAAGCACTCCTGCAGCCTCTATCAGTACCAAAATCTTGGTCCACAAATGCAATATTTCAACTGCCTCACAGTTTGAAGACTCTTACCAATAAATACAGTTTATTTCTCGCTAAGAGAGGGTCCCTTGGCTCTTGCTTGCTGAGGAAGCAAGAACACACTCATCAAAACCAGGTCATTGGCACAGCACGCCACCATGCACGGAGGCAGGCCTGCAGCTCATCTTCTAAGTACTCCTCATTTTCAAAGAGCAGTTCATGATCAGGAGTTTAATAACAATGGAAAATTACACCCAGCTATCCAGGGATTTTAGCTACAGTTATGAAAACAGATGCTTTTTAACACATTTGATCATGTAGTTTCCCAAGGAGTCTAGATACAATGGTAGCAAGCAGCACTTAATTAGTTAAGATGTCCTGGAGAACTGCCACCGTTAAGCAATCTCAGCTGTGGCAGCCAAATATTTCTGCAGGGAAAAACTGCTCCCACCCAAGCCTGCATCTAGAAGATTAAAAAAGTATTTCTTTAGAGAACTCCTCTATCCATTCCAAAAAAAAGTTCCAAAGTGCTTTGCACACAAACTGATGCACAAGCTCAGAGTAGGGGTCAGAGTAAGCTCAGCCATTCCTGGGAAGAGGTGTGGCAACTCCGTTAACAACACGCAGTAACAACATACAACGGCTTAGGATAATAAGTTAACCTTGGATCCTACTGAAACCGCAGGTGGCATTTAAGTAAACACACCATAATTTAGTGGATTGCAATTTGGCCTCTGTGCCAGGAACAACACCTTCATTCCCCTGCAAAGGGTCTGTGCACGCTCGCGAATGCAAGCGGATGAGATCTGTTGTTTTTCGTGAGAACTTCCAGAAAAGGAACCCACTAATACCACATTATTGCCCGGTTTCATTAACCACTGACACTTCTTAGAGCTTCTAGGAATTACTCAACCCCTGACTCAGCATGAGCCTGGAAGACTTGCCTGGATGATTGCAGGACATCAGCAGCATGTGCCCACCAGAGTAATTTGCTGGCCTGGCTTCTGGCATCCTCTTTAATGGCTGTGTCCCCACTTTGTCACCCAACAGCACAGCTGCACTGCAGGGCTGGAGAGCATTGGAAGCAATAGGATGGGACACTCATGGGAGCTGAGGCACACGAGGAGCTCCTGGGCTGTCACCTTGGCAGAGGTGCCAGTGCTGGGAGAAGGACTGGGCACAGCTCTGGTTGCAAGCCCAGCACGGCGCTGGGAGATCAGGGCCTCCATAAAAGGCTCTACAACACTCCCTCGCCAGGAGTTTGGGCACAGCTGCAGTTTTGGCTGCAGAACAGAAAATTGCAAAAACCTAGCAAATATATAGTATGGTCATTTATTTGGAATAAAGCTATGCTCCGAGGCCAAGTGCAATTGTAAATATTATGTCTAAAAGTACAGTGTGCACAGTGAAGATGTGCATGGCTGGGCTGTGCATTTGTACACCTGGTGAGGCTTGGCTGCAAACCAGCAGCAGGGAGGTGAGCTGAGCAGACCACTGGCCCGTGCAGCCAGCAGCTCATTTGGCAGGAGAGGAATTGCAAATTCACCCAAAGACAACACTACACGAGCAGGAAACGCAGGGGCCAAGCACAGCAGTGGCACGCACTAACAGGAGGCCTTCAGGATAAAAACAGGTACCAATTCTGCCCTGTGCTGAAAATGGGTAAGATGTACAGAGGCAACTAAACTTTGGCATTAAAAAGCCTCTAAAAGCCAAATAAAACTGAGCTTTTGTTGTCTTCAATGTCCCCAAAAACCTTCACTGGCCCAACACCTTCCTTTTTCTCTTCAAGACGTTCTTCCTTCCCAAATGGATACGAGCTGCTTTTCAGCAGCATTGTGTTGACCTACCTCTGCACTCAATGGAAAAGGAAAAATGGTTGGGAGACACATTCTGAGTCAAATTTGCCATTAAATGTCTGATTTTGATTTGATTTCCACAGCCACCTGGCAGTGACCACTGGGAACAAAAGCTTGTGGCAACCTGAGGACAACATGATGGATAAAAAACAAACAGTGACTTTGGAAATACAACTTCTGATGGATAGCCTGAGCAGAAGCAAAGTACCAGTCTGGAGCAAAAGAGGCACCTGGAGACCACTAGACTTGAAGGCAATTTCAGTCTTGCTCTTGGTTTATAGAAGAGTCAGAAGTTGGAACACTCTCCACCCAAAAACGACTGAGTCCTTAGAAACACTGCAATATTTTCTGTTGAATTCACTGGTGATGCCTACAGGTGGATAACGATGCAAGCAAAGGTGAAACAGACACAGCCGAGGAGCTGAGTATTGCCAAGAGATTTCCCTGCCAGAGCACATAAACCTTTCATAAAAGACGCAGCACCGATCTGTAAGCTCAGAGCTGTAAGCCTGACATGAGCACAAAGCTCAGAAGTCAGAATGGGAGCTGCAGAAACACCTGGGAATGGGATTAGGCCCCGTGAAAGTCATGTCTCACAACCAGAGGAAATACTGAAGAAAGAGAAGGTGCTACATTTACAGCATTCTTGGGAAAGGGAGCCCCATCACATGGTCATTCACCAGAGATGTTTCCTACCAGCTGTGAAAGAACATGCTTAAAGCTTCAAGAAAACTCCTTCTAGGACACTAACCATAGTTTTGCTCAAACTTCAAAATAAGCAAGAATAAAACCGTTTAAGAATTAAAAAACCAGAGCACTCCTTCCTCATAAAAAAGAAGGGAGCAATGCTTGCTTTGATGCACTACTGTATTTGCTGCCTGGGATATTGCCATCAGCAATGCCATTGAGAGAAGCTCCTTTTATCCTGTGCAAAATGGAAAATGTTTTCTGGAGCACTCCAAGGGTATGAACAGAGAAATTTGCCCTCAAGTTCATGGTAAACTTGGGCAAATGCCATGGCTCTGTTGGCAGGAAATCCCCTAAAAGCAAGCCAAAACATACGGCAAAGTGCCTTTGTGTCTGCCTGACAAGCATCTGGGTAATAGCTTTAGCTCCACGAGAGCTGGTTCTGAACAGAAGGAGAAGTAGAACAATTTCAATGACTAAGAAGTATCCCAAATGGTGGCCTCACAGTCAGTCATGGCTGGAAAAAAAATGTGTTTCACAGGGCCAACTCAATAATCAAAAAAGGGAAATTTTCTTGGTACCACAACCTGGATGCCCTGGGGTTTAATTGTGTCCTTTGGCAGAGGTCACATCATCCCCTGCCACTGCAGGCATAAGCCTGTATGAGCCAACACTGCTGCTCAAGAATTCCAGATGAAGAATCCAGGCCATTTTTAAGATGGAATAAAAGCAGCAGCGGAATGACGTGATCCTCTCCTGCCTGTCTCAACCATACCTCCTGCTGCTTCCTCCACGTCTTCTTGTGCCGGCACAAAGTTGTGCACCACTGTGGTTTGAACTGGTTTGAGGGAACCAGAGCAGGTTGAAACTCGTTTGGCAAACACAGTAGCAGCAGCAAGAGAAACACTGTGACTTTCAGTGACAGTTTTATGTTAGTTTAAGTCATTGGAACAGCAGTCCCAGCCTGACCTCACTGCAGGAAAAAGTTACTGAATATTTGTAGAGTACAATGGCAAAAGAAAAAAGCTAAAGACATCTCCAACTCTTGCTTGCTTGCTCCCAAACTGGTAACAAAAGGAGACACACGTTAACTGCAACTGGTTTCCAGTTTTCAGAATAGTGTCCACTATATATGGTACACCCACTGCAATGAGGTAAGATGGAAAAACACGAGTTTCAGAAAAATCCTTTGCCTAAGAGTCAACGTGAGGCAGTAAATCTGCAGACACTGTTTTTATGCCTCTCTCCTAGGAGGGAGCCTTCCAAGGGCAATTGCTCCCAGGCTCCAGATGACACATTTTTAAGTCCAGTCCCTCCCAAGAGATCTATGTTGTTAAAATGCAGGTTGGACAATAGTCTAACAGAGACCAGAGTGGAACATCCAGTTGGGACTGTGTCCTGAACATGTGGGAACAACAGATCTAGATACTTGGTGACAAGCTGGGTTGGAGGCATGTAGGCCAGAGGGTGAAACAACACCAGGAAGTTCTCCTGCCTTTCCAGGCTGTTTAACACAGCACAGGTGGAAGCAGCCACACAGGGCAAAAGTCAGTGTCTGCATAGCCAGGTTATGCCAGACAGCTTGCCTTCTGCTTTGGATCTGGGAATTTTACTGAGCCAGACCAAAACAAACTTAAGGTGATTTGGCTGTCTGGATTAGGCTACAAGAAGCCCAAGGAAATCAGGAAATAACTCCCTCAGTGACCCTATTTACTATGAGTTTCTGTGTGGTTGTGACATCTGTTGTTTGCCCCACACTGTCAGTGAGACTTTGTCATGGCAGAGCTCTCGCTGCAGCACAGCTGAGGAGGAACAGCCCAAAGGGAAGTTTGGACACCTAGGAAAGAGAAGCAAGTACAACCACGTAGAAGGCAGGGTGAAAGGCAAGGAACAGCAAAAATCCCTCTTTGAAAAAAGGATGTGGGATAAGACAACACGGGGTAAGGACAAAAACCTGGGACTAGTGCGTTGTTTGACTGTTCTGGAGACTGCAGCAAACTCTTGGACATGAATTCCTGCTACAAAGCTGACCTCCTGGAATATGTACGTGGTACAGCAGTCGCTTTAGTTTTAGCAACTAACCGGATCCTTGCCAGAATTTTCTGGCAGCATGCTTTTTGGGAAAAGAGCTGTCTAGCGATTCCAAGGGGAAGCGTGCAGAGAGGAGCAGAATGTTCAAAATCAGCAAAAACATTGACTGTGCTGCTTGCAAACAGAACATTTTTTCCTGTACAATCCTTCCAACTAGGACCTAAACAGTCAAGACCTTTTTTCTTTTCTTTCAGAAACAGAGGGGCTCAGTATCACTGCTAAAAAAGACAATGAAACAAAGCAGGCACAAGCCATATATGAACACTCACTCATTGCCAATGCTGGGTTGCTGTACAGTACCTAAATGACCCAAGACAAGCTAAGCCCTTGAACTTCTAAATCCCACAACTTTTTGCAAACACTGAGCAGCTGCCTGTTTCCATGCTCTATGATTTCTGAAGCACAGTGTACTATTTTTCCAACCACACAATGAAATGTACTTTCTACAGCTGTGCTTGCTGTGTTCAGAGCCTCTGGAATCATTTAATGATTCCAAAGGCAAGGAGAGACACGAGGATGGATGTCAGAAGATCTGGATTTAGTGTTCAGTCTACATTATACTCTTAAACCTGGGAAAATCCAGAACCTCTGAGCCTTACTTCTTAGGCTGCAAAACACAGGAACTGCATTTCTCAATTACTTTCTCTCCTGTATTTTGAAAAGTGGTATTTTGGAACGTTTAAGCAATAAGACACCTGTCAGGCCTGGAAAAACATTGGAAAGCTCCAGCAATCACAATCACATCATAGAGACCTGAATAAAAACTGTTAGGAAGCAAATTCCAGTGGCTGCTGCCATTCTCCCCCTTGGGAACCACGACTTCTCTGGGGAGCCCAAGTAAATTGTTCAATTAAAATGCTGACCCAGCTCATCCACCATCCAAACATCTTTCCATATGTGAGGAAATGCAACAGTAAATTTTTCCGTTTTATTTTTTATTATTATGTTCCAAGAAAATTAAGACATAAGGCAGCTTTTCTCTCACCATGTTACCAGCTACAAGCTTGAGTTAGGAACTAATTAGACCTTTACATAGTTATCAGACCCATATCTACAAATCTGAATGTAGTTTTATTATTTGGCAACACAGCACTGGTTTGTTGTTGTTTTTTTTTTTTTTAATAAGAGATGGGTGGGGAATCTGAACTGGGCTGTTATCTAATTTTAAACACAGGCTGTCCACCTGCTTGGCATATCATATTCTCCATTCCTGCACTCCACCCCTTAACAAAATAATACCTTGATTTTACATCCTATTCCACTACCCTTAATGACTGGTTTAAAATTACCACAATCTTATTTGCTGCCTAGAATTGCTGAGATCAGCCATGTTCAAAAACAAACTTCCCTCAAATTCCTAAACAGGGAAAAATTTTTCCTTTTTACAGGAAAAATTCAAAGTGGCCACAAACCAGGATCATATTTCAGAATGCATGTCCAGCAAAGACAGACTAGTTTTCTTTTCCATTTCAAATGCCACCCTCCTCTGCTTCTTCTTCCCACAAAGCTGTGGTGGTGAATAACCCCAGGATTTAATTCAACAGGACTAGCAAGAAGGCCTGTTTTCACACACACGAAAGTCTGAAACACACACTGGTGGTCTGAGAAGGTCAAGAGAAGCAAAAACTTCTCAAAAGCTACTTCAGTACATGCATATGCTGGTTAAAATCAAAACAGAACAACCATGAAGCCATACTTAGAAGGTGCTGCTATGTTAACTGTTCATTAACCAGAAGTTATTATTAACTTTTAAAAAAGCTAATCTATTCCCAAGCATGTAAAGCTGTTGCTCTCCACTGCTCATATTAAGACTACTCACATTTACTATCACCACTTTTCACCTAGAAGGCCTTCAGAGTACATACCTATCAAAAATACTCCACAACTCCTGAGCAGCAGCTAAGCTCACAAGCTCTAGAATATGGGTTTACATTTAAAGGATGTGCTCCCTCTATGACTCCTTCCCAGCCAAAGGGAACTTTTTTCCTACCATTCATAATGGCAAAGCAAGCTTTGAAAACATTAACTGATTTTAAATCAGTGTTGGATGTTTGCCTGAATTTGCAAGAAGCCTAGAAAACAGGTCTCATGTTTGAATTACTCCCCTCATTTTGGTGTGGTACACGATGCTCTCTGTGAGGCAGAAGGAATGTGAACACACAGAAACCTCTCTCCTGAGGAACCATCCAGCAGTGTGTGTGAGACCAACATGTTTATTCCATGATCTCAGTGTGACCTGTGAGTCGGCTCTAAAAATACGCCTTTAATATTCTGCCTCCTTCTAACAAAATCTGGTTTTGTCTTCCAAGAACTTTTATGATGCAGCCAGGCACTGCCAAGTATAAAAGTCTGTGCCATACTGAGAGCACAAAGACAGCTAAACCATCCCATTAAAATGGCAGGGGGCTATTGCTTGGACCAGACTGTTTGTAAGCAATTCAACTAAGCCTGTCTTTCAAGATGTCCATGGGAGAAACATGGTGACTGTGCCACCAGCTCCAGGGTGCAGCTGCACTCCACGCTGCTGCTCAATTTAGATCCTGCTTGCCAAGGAGCCTGTAAACCTTTGCACACATGCATCTTCCTCTACATTCCCACCCACACAAATGCAAAACCAGCTTTGACCTTCCCCACTCTGCTCTGTCCATGCATCCCCCTCTAGTCTGAACAAATTCCTGCCATCTGTCCTGCCTGTGCTGCTGACTGCTACAATCTGATCCAGGCACTCCAAGGCTGCAATACATTCATATCTGTTTCTCAGCCTGCTACAGTCCCTGGAGTTGCCCCCAGCCCCCTATTCTGAATTGTTTCTTGAACTGTTTGGACATTTTGGAAAAAAAGTCTGCTGTAAGAGGTCTGTAAAACATTAAAATCCTGCCATTAGGATCAACACAGCCAGCCACTGGAGTCTGAGCACAGTGTGTCTTGAAGGTGCTTTCTACAGAGTCCTGTTCAGTTTATAACCACATCCTCCATACTTCACTGGCTAATTTGAGAAGCATGTTTCTAGACTAAAGGATGAAGTGTCAGCTATTCCTGCCCTTGGATCCAGGTTAAGTTAAAGTCTTTGTATGTGTAACACATTTCCACACACAAGCTACTTAAGGAAAGTGAAACTGTGGGCACAACAGAGGGATTAAGTAGAAAGCACAATTGCATGTAAAATAGAAGATACCATTGGGTGTGGTAAGAAAGTATCTCCAGTCTCTAATGTAGGGTACAATGTTCAGAGCACATTTCCAAATTCCAGGAGCAGACATGTCCTCCCAGCCTAGGCTTGGGGCAGTACAATAGCACAAGATCAATGTTCAACCTTTTGTGTTCCTCCTTGAGAAAGACACCCGTAGATTGAACAAGCTTAAGTTTTACTTTAAAATTCAGCATTTATTACTTTCTTATGCTTTCAACTTTCCATTTTTCCACACATCTTAATCAAGTTTTGCTGACCACCTGCTTTGACCTGCCTGCTGCCATCTAAGGGGACTCAGCAGGTACAGTCACTCAACCATTCGCTGGAAACTTTGGTATTTCTAAATCTCACATTTTGGGAAAGAGGAGATAAGAGGGGTTGCAATGGGCAATGTGTGTTCCTCACAGCACAGCACTCAGCCACTGCAAACCCACAGGATTTACCCAAGACTCTCTCTAGGCAAGGACTCTGAACAGTCCTGAAGAGAATAAGCACCCTGACCCTCCTCCTTGCAAGGACATCTTAAAAATACCAGATTTAAACTTGTTGTGCTTGCAAAGAACTAAACCAACAAGATGAAAGACACTGAATTAATTCCTTGTTTGAGTGTGTCAAGCTCTAGTGTTGTGTGCATGGCATTTCTCCCTCGAGCTGGTACAATGCCATCCTGAGTACCCACATCAGCGAGGAGAGCAAACAACAGTGGCAAGATGACCCTGAGAAGGCACCTGCTGTGAGAACCCTATTTCCCTGTCATATCACATCAGCTCTGGATTGTGCTGCAGTGAAATGCAATGGCAATGCACAACACGGGCTGAGTACAAAACCCCATGGGACACAAGCCAGACCTGCAGTATGGTATGAGAGCCATGCAGATTAGGAAGGGAAGCCATACAAAATGCAAGGACTTACACCAGAGTTCATAGTAGTAGTTGCAACACTGGGATTGTCCACAACAGTGGCCCGTTTCACATATGTAACTTTGATTGTTGACACCCATGCAGGTTTCCTTGTCCTAAAATTAAACAGACACACTTTTAAGATGCTTTGTCAGTATCTTTTGTAAATGTTTTACTCAATGATCTGCAAGCATTTGAAAAGTACAAGTTATGGTCTTTGGAAACTCTAAAATACATAAGGAGGTTAAAAGACATCTAAGGACCACCAAAAAACACAAAGGACCATTCAGAAGAAAATTCCCGTCTCTCCAAACCCATGAGTTACATTCTTTTAGCACCTAGTCAGCACTGCTGATCCTTCATCCTTCTCCTTCTCCACTAAAAGTTACCACATTTTGGGAGCCAGGCATTTTCTTAAAAGAAGAGATGACATTTGTTCCACATTGTACACAATATCACTGTATTACTGGGGCTGAATGTCAAGTGGAGGAAAAGAATTCATAAAGGGTATGTTATAATTTGAGAAAAGACTGCTTGGATTCATTTAGATCTAAATGATAATTACAATATGTTCCTGCAAGATTCCAATCTAAAATGATTCCTTCATAATTAGCCATGTGCTTTAGGTAAGATCAGCATTCCTGTAAAACTTCTTCCTGGAATAGCAAAGTAGTCCAGAAGTAGAGGCAAATCAGCTGAAGTGTATCACCCAGCAGGTCCTCAAGACATCTAACATGCAAAAGGTCTGTGGTGTGAGGCCTCAGTTCCCCACATGGTGCACCACTCCCAGAAGTCTGTGTTTTCCTGCTAGTCTGAAAATATGGCAGGGAAAAAGTACAAAACACAAGAAAACAGAAGCATTTACAGGCTGTGGTTTGTACACCCTCTAATAGGTTTTGGAACAATCTGGGAGTTCAAAGAACACTATGGAGTTTAAGAAACAAACAAATGTTAATTAAAACCACTGTAACTAAGTTTTTATTTTCACTTTCTTTCACTTAAAATTTATTATAAGGATACAGAAATGTGGGTAGGCTTATACTGAAAGCTGTGTTGAAAAAAATCATTTTAGAAGCACCAATTTGCAAATAAGAAAACACCAACCCACTAAAGCCCAACAAAACTCCACCAGTATGCAAGAGGGATGCACATTTGTGGATCCCAGCACTGGCTGAACCTCAGTTCTTCTCTTTTATGTGAGGGCACCATGGCCACACTTCTCACAAATCTCTATGGAGCCACCACAAATGGTGCAAAATACCGAGTGCATTTCAAACGTTGAAGCACCTCACTGAACAAGTGATCTGAGGCAGCAGTTTCAACACACAAGAGTCCTGCACTAAGCTTTCAGTGTGTTTGGGGACCTGGAGGAGCACCAGCACTTCCCCACCACACAGCACCCTGGTTGGAGCCACACTCCCCAACACAGGTCTCTCACCTGAGCACCCAAATTACAGCAGCAACATAACTTCTAAAAGCAGAACAACCTCCTGCCATCGGAGGCTCAACAGGAAAGACTGTTGATGCTTCTTTTCTCCAAAGAAGTCACACCAGCTTTTGAAAGGGTTTTGGTCATGTGAGGGCACAATTCAGCAAACACAGCTCAGCATCCAATGTAATGCTTCCTTTCCTTCCATGGATATCATGCTTTCCACAAAAGGCTCTAAAAAGCACCTTTAAAACTCACCCACAGAGGCAACAAGCTGGAGGGGTACCTGTCTCTATTTTTCAGGAAGAGATGAACATTTTGCTGGACAGACCAGTCCAGCTACTACAGGCAGTTAAAGCAAACATTTGGTTCTTGTCTTGAGGTGTTGGCATGTCAACAGTAGAAACACCATTTCCCTATATAGTAAGGAGGTGTTTCCATCTCTTAACTGGTGGCAACTATTAGGAGACATTGCTGAGCTAGCACAGCATCTTCTGCTTCAAGCACACTAATCACTCCAAAAATTGTAATTTTAGCCAGCAAAAGAACTAGAAATAGAACACATCTATTCTCTTATGTGTTCTTATTAGTTCATTTACATTTTTCCTCATTTTTGTTGGCTTTGCAGAGTCAACGTAACTGATGAATAGCATAGATTTTGGCTCTCATATGAAGAGAATTGAGAAATTAAAGTGTCATTGCAAAATTACAATCTTGTTGATAATGCTCAAGTTAGAGAACGACTGGCTGAGGTTTGTGGTTGAGACACATGAAGATCAATGTGACCTCTTGAACCAGCAAATGAATCACATGGAGCTGGTGAAAAACCAGAATCTCACGGTGCCATTTCACGATCTCCTCTACACAAACACACTTGATCTATCCTTAACCACTCCTGGTTTACTCCCCAAAAACTTCAACCATTCAGTGTCACCTGCTTCAAAGAATAGCAATAAGGAACAAATCAGTGTATTTGGGCAGCAACAACTCATAACACCTTCAACTGTGTTTTTCCCACTTAAAAACCTGTAGCAGTCCTGATTTCAGAGACTTTCATCACACCATCCTTTCATTTGAACTTACTGACTCCCTCTTGCCAACCCCATATTTGAAATGCCTTTTTCACACATGCTTATGTGCAGGGCTGCTCCTTGTACTGACACACCTGTTGGCCAGCTGGGTTAACATCTCCAAAAGACGATCCTGAGCAGTGGGGATGATGTTCTGCAGGTTGTTCCTGGAGATCAAGTCTCAGGCAACATCCTGCTTCCCATCTAGAGCAGACTTTAAATCTTACTGTCCAGAGCTTCTTTACACACTGACCAAGACAAATGCTGTTCCCTGCTGAGGCACACGTGCTTGTACCTTCAAACAGTCCCACAGCTGGCTTTCAGCTCCCACAGCTCAGAACAGCCAGGGCTTCACAAGTCCTTGCAGTGCCGACCACCAGCCACGCTCCTCGAAGTCCAAGCAGCTCATTTTGGAGCCTTTCTGCAGCCCTCTGCCAGCCCAGCCACCAACAGGCTTTTGGGAACACAGAGCCCTCGGACTCGGGGGCCACATTTCAGACAGAGAACTATCACCCATGTTTCCAAACAGTTTCATGGAATCAAGGAATAATTTGGTTTGGAAAGGATCCCAGCAGGTCACGTGGTCCTACTGCTGCTCAGAGCATGGCTCCCTCTAACACTGGGTAATGCAGCCTGGCACAGGGGAAGAGGTAAGAGGTAAAAGCAACAGATCTTCACAAACAGAAGTCTACTTGGGAAAGATTCTGGCACAAGGAGAGCATTGTTTTGGGATATGCTACCGGTGACTCCTTTCCTCTTTCAAGACTCATTTCTGTGAAAAGCTGAGCCACTGTACAGTTTGCTCTTTTTTTGCAAGTCAAGGAAGAGGTGATGTAGAGCCACCCTGGCCATGACAGAGACCATGACATTCTTTGTTAGGAAATTTCTACCTACTTCCAAGCTCTTTGATCTGACTTCACTTACTATTTAAAGCTCAGGCTGCACTTTTCATACCAGCAGCATTTTATTATTGCTACTTCCTTCTCCCATGCATTCTTTGTGTCACAGGCTGCCAAACTAACTACTTAAGATATATCAGCAATACAGTTATCTAGAGTCTAAATGTCTCCTAGAAACAATATCCCAAGTGCTTGTGCTATGAAAGCACACTATTTCCTTTTTCACACTAACAGCCATAGACAGCACAGGGCTGAAAGAGTAATTTTATAGATAAGGAAAATATATATGTTGGAAAAAACTCTCCTAGAAGCAAAGTTGGAGCACTCATATTTTATTGACCTGCCTTTGTTTTTAATTTCCATTACAAGCAGCACTTGTAATGGTAATTTTTAGTAATTCTTACCAGCATGAAGTTTTTTTTTAACTATTACAAAGGGGTTTTGGAGTATTTTTAAGGTAGCCTTAGGAAAACAAGGGAGGGGGAGGGTTTCTTTCCAAAAGCACTTTTTCCCCCAATAGCCAGTGGCTATTACATTCCAGAGTGGGCTTCCCTGCTGAAAGAGAGTCTCGTTTCCTTGTTGTCCAGGCAAGCAAGCACATCCCTCCCCACCAGCCTTTGTTCAGCTAACTGTAAGATGCCTCCAGGCAGGATTACTAAGCAGGATCTACATGAGTCTGCTCTCAAAGAGCATTCAACTCTATTAGAGCAGAATAGTCTTGTTTCACAATTAAGAAGTCAGAACATGCCATCCATTCATTATCTCCCACCTGCAAAGCCTAGGAGATTCCCAGCTAGTTTCAGGGGATTCACTTTGTCCTGTAAATCAGCATGCACCCTAGGCTGCATGTGCATCACTGCCTCATGGTACCATCTTAAGAGCTGGCCTGAGAAACTGGAATCACTCAGTCCCTGACACACAAAGCCAGGAGCTTTTGGGAGAACACTCTGCAGATGTGGCACCTGTGTTCCCTCCCAGTCCAGTCCAACAGAAACCATTGGTGATACGTGGTACAGGCTCTTTGTCATGAAACTGGCTGAGCTGGGAAGACCTCACCTGGTGCATTTTGAGAGTCTCTTTGTATTAAGATGTGGCATTTTGGATTAGTTTTCATGTCATACACTTTATAAAGTCACAGTGAATAAGATTCTGTTTTTTAAAACTTATTTTCTTTTTGACATTCGGCATTTGTGATAAACCCACAACCATACTGGCAACTCTGCCAGTAGTCCACTTTTGCTGTCAAGTGCTTTTACAAATAATCCTTAAAATATCCAGCAGCAGCAGATATAAGAGAACTCAAGGCAGTGCTGTGTGTTGTCACGTCTGAAGCCACAGAAAACAGTAACGTCAGCGCCAAGGAAAAAAGCCAATTATTCTCTTCACCTTCCAGTTTAGTATTAGATCTTTACTGGAGGTCTGTGTGACAAATTAAAGGTCAAAATCTGTGGCACAATCAAGACAAGAGGCATTCATGAAAGTCTGTAGGTTGACTGAGCAGCTTCTCGGTGCAAGGAAGGATAGAACAGACCTCCTTACCCGAATTTTGTAAAGGTTTTCAGTAGTAAATGGTTGGGTTTAATAGCTCTAAACCTGTGAGGATTTATTGCGTCTGAAGCCAATGCTGGAAATGAAGGGAAATAACTAATTGTCAGGGGAGCTCCACCACAAAAAAAGGATCAAGGCACTTCTTTTTTCTCTACTCTCAAAAGTCAGCGGTTAACCTGGGCACATACTGTCTCTAAGTCAGAAGGGAGAAAGATGAAGATGAGCAAATTCCAGGCTAGCGTGGCTCTTTTCCAAGCTGAAAATTAATATGTGCAACTGCAGCAACAAACACCACAGCCTACGCTCAGAAGTGCATAGTTGGCAGCCAACCACCTACAAAAGTTGACTCCTCGGTTGGCATTAATCAGGTAACCAAAACCAGCAGTGGCCAGTATCACGAAATCTAATAACCATTTTAGCTTTTTGCTCTGTCTCCTCTTTCCATAGAAATCTAGACTCCATTACCCTAAATATGAGCACCTTTAAATGGCCTCTATGTGTCATTCAAACTGCCAGAGTATCCATTCATCCCAACCTTAGTAATACCCTGGGAAACACTTGGAAATGTGACTTGCATTTACTTACAGCAGTTTTTAGGCCATTCCTGTCTCCTAGGATAGCCAGGTTTTTTTACCTACTCTTAATTCCCTAATTTCTCCAAACTTCACTACAGCATTTGTCAAGGCACTATGCAAGAAATTACTATTTTAACAGGAACAGATGAAGAATAACAACAGGATGACAGGGGTGAGTAAAGGCCTGAACAAGAGGCATACAGACAGAGGGACTCAGAGAAAACCCCAGCAACAGGATGAAGGGAGACTGCCAAAATGGCATCCACTGAAGGGCAAGATACAGCTGGTTTTAACAGGACTTGGGCTCAACCTGTGACCACTCCAGACCTTCTGGATTCACAGCTCTCATAGGGACTTTGGTAATAAGCATCTATTTAATAATAAATCAAAATCCTGACCTAGTTATTTCACTAATCTCATTAATTGGAGGCAGCAGTCCCTTGCTCTCAATACCCAGCCGCACCCATAACAAGCAGGATGGATTTAAGCAAGAGACACTACACTCAGAAAAATGCATTGATGTATGTATTTTGAGTAACTCACAATCAGTATTTGAACCATATATATTCTTTAAGCATTCTGAGTAACAGAATGGAAGTGGTTGTCAGTATATTAAATATGTCAGAAACAACAATTTGATATCCACTATTTATTAGTTCCCACTTGGCTGTTACTCAATCTCACATATCAGACTATCACTAGCATTGGTTAGTGAAGTGCATCAGCAACAGCTCATGAGAATGCAAACACAGAGCTACCAAAGAAAATGATCTCTGTCAGATAAGGCACTCAAGTGGTAGCAAGTTAAAATTGCTACTGAAAATACTAGGCTGGAATGCCCAGTCTTGCCACAGAGTTTACTACAATTCCTGGTTTGCCAGCAGCCCCTCAGTTCCTAACCAAAGTTAATCTTAAATAAAACCTCACTAGATCCTGTCAGAGAAGTAGGCAGGTGGGATCACAGCAAGGACAGGCAGAGCTGCTGGGGAATCCTGGATCACCAGGGCAGCTCAGGACCCACAGACATCAACCAGCGTGGCTGAGCCTGCACCAAAACCTCCAGACATCTCCTGTCTTCACAAACATTACACCTGTTAGTCCTCTGGAACATAAAAGCAAAAATCCACCACCTGAGCAAGTGTCACCTCTTTGGTGGGTTCAATTTAACAAAAGCACGTAAGACTGCTGCAGATGAAAGTGGCTTTGACTGCTGGGAGCTACTGGAACCTCATGTGCCAGGCACTGCCAGCACAACAGTGGACAGATTCCTGTGAGCCTGCCTTATGACAGACAGCTGAGGCCAGAAAATAAATCAAGTCTGGACGCTCCTTCTTCATAAGTAACCACCACAAATTCTGTTTTGCTGAATGTAGAAAAGCAAGTGTAGTAAGTGCAAAAATCCAAACACTTAAAAGTATAGTAAGTGAGGGAGGAATGATGCCTCTGAGCTGTCTCAGGCACAGTAAAGATCCCCAAAATGGGAATTCTAATCCACAACATTTGTTGCTTCGCTAATGCCAGCATCAGGAGAATTATGTTTAGATCACCATGATTAATCAGCCACAGCAGACCCAACCTCACCCCCAGCAGATGCAGAACCTCCAAGGTTTTATTAACCTTTATCTGAGGAACAAATTGCTTTGTTGCATCCATTTATCCTGGAGAAATACTCCAACTATCTTTAAAGGGACACTATCCTTTCACAGATCATGGACACTTTGATACATTTCAATAAAAGCCAGTTTCCTTTTTGTTCATTGCAAGCTTCAATTTCAGATTCTGACAACTACATATTAGTGTTTTAAGTACCATATGTTTACTTCCTCACCCCTTGCTAGAAGCTTCCCAGCTGCACTCCTCAGCCCTCTCACATTAAAGACACACACTTCTAGACTTCTAGGAAATTACAGCTATGAGGAGGCCGTCTTGCATTTTGTTGATTTAAACCACCAAACAGAAGACCATGCTGAAAACCTCAAGCAGTTAAAATTAAAACTGAAAACGTTCAGAATTCAACAACTGGGTTTTTTGGGGTTTTTTTGCATTTATGCAGTGAACTAGGTGAATGTGTTCGAGCTTCCACCTCCACCTTTAGGAGGAAATGCTCACTTAAAACTAAAAGCAGAGATCTTCTACAATCATGTTCCCTTGGATGGAGTTTAAACACCCACACTGCACTGATGTCAGACAGTGCTGACCTAGCTTTTTAGGCATTTAAATATCATCCCCACTGCAACAATTAAAAAAAACCAAAATCAACCAGACACCTTACTTTTACCAGGTGTTTGGCAGTCCATCCTCAATGCCACAATGCTGCTGGCTCCCAAAGAAGAAATGAAGGCAGATCCAGGGAAAGCAGCTGTTCAGTGCAGTCCAGGGGTGCAGAGCAAGGGGTGCTGGTCCTGGGGAGCCAAAGGTCTCACTCTGATCCTCCCATCCTCACCACACAGCTCATGGGAGGGCACCCCACTCAGCACCTCTTCTCTGAGCTTGCAGCCCAGGATCAGCATCCCTTGTGTTGAGTGAGAACAACAAAGGGTATCCCAGACAGCCAAGTGTTTACAGTCCAAATGTACCAAGAAAAAACCCAGAAACAATGGAGGTGATGAGATGTTCCTGAATTCCTCCCACACTTTCAATTAAACAGCACTGTTCATTCAGTAACAACCCTTGGAAAAGGAAATTTCTGAACAGTATTTACATGCAGGACACAATCACAAATACTTAGATTTAATTTTTTTAAGACTAAAAATGATTAAAACTAAGAGAAGTTCAAGCAGCTCTTTCTCACTTTATCAGTGGATAAAAATAGTCAAGAACTTTGCTCTTGCGTTTTTGAGGCAACACCTTTTTTTTCCTGCTTCCTGTAAATGCCTCTATTGACGCCAAAAAGCTACCAGAGAAAAAAGAACCATACACATCCCCTGAGACAATCAGAAGTTCACTGTTCTAGCAAATGAAGCCAAATTACACCTAACTTCTACACCTTATGCAGCGCCCCAACTGCACTGAACACATCTCTAAAACAAAATGAATTATTTAAAAGCAGGAACTTTAGAGAAAAACACACCCGTGAGTCTCAAGCAATCTCAGCATTTGAGGCAGCTACATCTCACTGCAGTTTGAGAGTTACCTAAAGCCACTCAGCCTTTGTGCCTGAATTTCCCCCTCTGGTTCAGTTTCGAGTTTTTAAGGCAAGTGTCTTTGCCCTGAGTGCTAACAAGTGAACTATTATTTATAGCTATTGCACCAATCACAGAAGGTCATTGTGCTAGAGGTAGTTTCTTATGTAAAACTGTTTTTGGATGGGGGTTGTGGGGGTTGGGAGAGAGCTGCGTTTCACCAAAACCGAACTGATAAGGAAAAAGAGACAGCACTGTTTACTCAGCAGCGCATTTAAGTCTTTTAGTGCTGCTAAACAACTGAAAGTGGGTAGTTTAAAGCATGTTATGGCCCAATCTTGACTTTTTAATTCTAAATTAGAAACTGCAAGCAGCACTCTGATATCATTCAATATTTATTTATTGTGGATTACAGATCACAGCAGTGCTGGGAAGAGTTTACAGTTAGATTCCCCTACAGACGTGCCTCCCAAACCAAAAAAAGGGTTTGCTCTCCCCAGCCTAGGAACACATAGTTGGCACCTCCTCCAGCAGAGAGCAGCTGAGCAGTTGCTACCATTTCTCATTCCACTCGATATTACTAGCTATTAAATTATCCCAAGTTTCTTGTTCAAGCTCAAACTCTCTCAAAACAATTAAAAATTCACCAAGCTGTAGGTCACAGCATGTTTCCATTTGGTGACTTTTGTTAGAGATGACATACACATTTATATATAAATACTCTTTCTGGGTATTTTCTGGGGGTTTTTTTCTGTTTTTTTCTTTTTTTTTTAATCCACAGTTTTATGTACAAAATAATGCCTGTACAAGAAAACAGTTCAAAGTTTGGCACGTTTATAAGAAATGCAAACGCAATTCCATTTTAAGGACTGTGGAAAGCACCCTAAAACCCAACCAAACAAAAACTGCACAGGAGCACAACACAAAGAGCCTCCCTGCTGCAAAGCCTCCAACAACAACAAGGAAGTTTCTATCCCTGGCTCACAGTTTTGCTCCTTCCTTGCTAATAAAAAGCGTCTCTCACACAACTGTGCTCTCCGATCACTCGCCACGGGTGGGGAAGTGCTGATTGTACAGTTCCGTTTTGGGAAAGTCAGAAATCATATCCTTAGAGGTGGGGGAAATAAAAATAAAAGTAATCGGTCACATCCTCCACCTGAGCAAGCAGCTCCCACCGCACTGAAGCCGGTTGGTTACCTGTCTGAGACCCAGGAGGAAAGGCATTCTGCAGGCTCATCCTCCACGCCAGCACATGGGAAGGCAGGAATTTAAAGCCCCACAGCAACCATTTCTTCATCTGCTGTGGGCAGCCCGCTCCTCCGATCCTATTTAAACCAGGGCTTCCTCAGCTGGGAATGCTAAATAAACAGGGTCCTGGGACACTGCACGCACTCGCTGGCTCCCCCTCCTCCTCCTCCCACTCCCTGTGACATATCTCAGACGCAGCCCAGCCGGGGTGTTTGCAAGAGGGAAATGACATCAGGTCGGGCAGTTCTGAAAAAAAAAAAAAAAAACCTAACCCAAAAACCAAACCAAAACAAAACTCCAAACCAAAAAACTAAAACCAAGAACAAACCCCCAACACCAAAACACACACACACACACAAAATCACCAACACAAACAAAAAAACCCACCTCCAAAAAAAAAATTAAAAAAAAAGGCAGTCCTGAACCTTAAGACTGCTGAGCTGCTGGGTGACCCCAGGCAGGTCGCTGCAAACGGGACCTGTCAGGGAGCCCTGGTGGAGCAAAAGTGCTCTCCTCCCTGCTAAGGAGATGCTGTGATGGAGGGCAGTCTACTAAAAATGCTGTCATGAG